>CM055210.1:1140000-1142500 GCA_029224185.1 Karalla daura | reverse complement strand
TAATTAAACGGTTGTAGCTCAGATCCACCATGTTACGTAAGAGTAAATATTGTGCATTTCTTCTTTTTTTTCAGTTTTTCAGCCTCATCAAGTAATCGAAATGATTCACTAACACAATTCTATGCAGTATTCCACACTGCTGCCACCTTCCTTAAGTACAAATGAATCTTATCTGATTGACCCTGAAATTCAAGGTGCAAGGATTCACAAAAGAGGTTTAATATTCAATTCAAAGTAAGAGTCAGTGGCACCTTGGAGCCATGGATGAAATGCCTTAACAGTCAATTTCACGTCCTAGGTTCTTTCCACCTTGACTACAGTGACTATCACACATCAAAAGACAACCAAGGAGGACAGAAGGAGAAGTGAGCAGACTGAGAGAAAGGCTGGGCGCTGTACTACAATCTAAACAAGTGCATTATATCAGGAATTCACACATACACAGATGCCATGTCATCTTTAAAACATCAAAACAAAGATATAGTACAAGTGCAATATATGCAAAGCACAGAGAGTATTGCAAGCATTGTTTTTCAGAGAAAGTGTATTTCAACTATGAAGAGGTCTCTCCGCAGTGTCACCAGATTAACAAGAAAGTGTGTCCTTCGTCTACACATTACAGAAAAATAATCCTGGAATGAGAAAAAGTAAATAAGTAAGTATATTACACATTACATATAGAGAGAAAAGCCTGAGCAGATTTGTCATGGGAGCTATGCAAAGAATTTCCTCGTCTCTAGTTTTTTGTTGTGTTTTCCACACTGTATTATCTTCTATCTGAATGGGATCTTCTACCAAATACATTTGTAGATTTAGCAGGAAAACCAAAACAATGAGTTGGGTTTATGTGCCCGTCGACTAGCAAGCAGCTGTTGAAACATGCCAAAAATACTAGAAGTACAGTTCAATACTGGAAAGATAAGTGCCGTAACAACAACAGCAACAACAACAGCGAAACATTGTCTGAGACAGATGTGAATAGTACGTGGTGAAAATTCCCAAAACAACAGATGTTGAATGTGCTGCAAGAGAGATGATCCAATTAGGGAAAAAAAAAAAAAAAAACTTGTCGGAGATTGAAGCGCAGAGACCGCGTATGGAACTGCGAGGTTTCTTCTCAGTTGGACAAAACACTTCTCTCTGGAGTATGAATCAGCGTGTGCGCGTGTGTGCGTGCGCGTGTGCAAATCAGAGACGTGAGCGGTAAAAAGATGTAAAAAAAAAAGGTAGAGTGGGGACACGGATGAGATGAGGGAGGAGGGAGGTTTTTCCAGGCTGAGATCCATGAAAGCAGTGGGGGAGCGAGAGAGAGAGAAGACAGGTATACCGTGAGTGACAGGTGGCAAGGTGAGGAGACGTTGCCAGGGGCGCTCCGAGGAGAGAACGTCTCTCACTTCCTCCCTCCTCTTTCTCATCTTTTTTTAAAAGACAGCCCGCCCATCGGCCGTTGCGATGCCCAGCGCTCACACCGAGGAGCACCTCGAAACATTTGCGAGCCGCGATCCCGGCCCCGCACAACACAAGCACGGCATTTCTGCTCAACGCGCCTCTTTATTAACCAATCCGTCCCACCCAACGTGCTGCCAAGCACGCCGCTGGGACGCTTTGGAAACAGTTTGCGGGTGAATAATTCCAGCCCGACCCGGGCTACGTCAGCCAGTGTGCCTCGGCAGATTGAGCTGGACTGGGTCTGACTATGGCGGGCTGGAGGGCCTCCTTCCTCCCGTGGTTATAATTTCCATTTCATAAAAGAACACAGGTGATAAAGAGCGCTTTGTGAAACAACCTCCCAAATGCCTGCACCAGAATAATGAAAGGCAGAAATCAATGGGAAAGGACTTAGTCCGTTCATTCCTCATTGTCTGTGTGGAAGCACTGTCTCTGTGTGTGTGTGTGTGTGTGTGTGTGTGTGCGTGCGTGCGTGTGTGTGTTAGGCGCATGCATGCTGGCGTGCAGAGAGCCCAATTAAATGGAGAATAAAAAAGTGGGAATCCATAAACGAATGCCGTCTCCGTCACTATGCCTCAGCGCTATTGAAGGCAGCTGGATGTGTTGCTTGTCACCACAAGTGGTTGTGATCATAATCGGTCCGTGCGTTTGGAACACACACACACACACACACATATACACGCGCACACACACACAAACAGGTTAATTTTGCTGCAGGGGAAAGAAAAGCAATGATAACGTGTTTTGAAGATGGGGGGGACATGAAAAGCGGCGTCTCCGAAGCGCCATGACAAGAAAATGTTCCCATTGTTTTGCCACAATGCTAGCCGCATCTCACCGCTTCTTGTGTTTTTTTCAGCACTAATTACTCTCAGATCCGTGCCGCCTGCACTTTTTTTATTTTTACATGCGTGAAACGAAATGATTGGGGAGTTCACCAGTCTCCGGGATTTGGAGGCCGCGATGAGACAAACAAGACAGGTCGCGAAGTGGCTGACGGGACACTTTCAAGCACTTTCCAGGAAGAACACGACGCTGAAGACATATTTAT
>CM055210.1:1055000-1135000 GCA_029224185.1 Karalla daura | reverse complement strand
AAAACTCATTATCATATGTCACGTCGGGCACGGAGTGTGACCGCAGTCTCAGTCTGGCGAGAAGTATCGCAGCGTGATGCACCACGTTCAAAATGTCAAAGAGAGCCCAACACTCCTCGCGAGCGGGTACAGTACATTGGGCAGCGGCTGAGGTCCTACCCGAGATGAGGAGTTCCAACAACAGAGGCGTTTAATACTAACGGTCATTCCATATTCGGAGCAAGGAGCCTTTACTTTGGAGCGGCGAGTCGTGACGAGTGTCCGAAGCTTTTCGGTATAAGCTCAGGTGTGTGTGTGTGTGTGTGTGTGTGTGGGGGGGGGGGGGGGGGGGGGTGTTTCAGAGAGGATGAAGGCCGAACAAGAGAAATCCATTAGCCACACCCTTTAAGGAGACTGTCATCTTCATGACTGTCTACATCTCCTGCTTCTCCCTCCACTCAGCATTTCGCTCCCTCTTGCTTTTATTTTTAATTCCTCCAGCTGAACGTTGTACGCCCTCCCCCCCGCGCACCCTTTACTCACATCACTCTCAAATTTCACCTTTGTCATTCCTTGTTTGATACTTCTTAAAAGAGAGTCAACTCACATTGCACTCTCACCTCCCCTGATCTCATTTTAAATTACCAGCTGTCCTATTGTATGTTCAGGAGTCACTGAAGCCTCTGGGAGAGGAGCCACAGGGCTCATAATGGAGTCACTGGAGGGAATGACGCGAGTGTGATGCTCCCACACCCAGATCCTGCACCAGCAGCACCAACACCACACTTACCACAAGTCCATGACATTCCTCACCTTGTTAGAGGTTCAGAGGTTCTCCATCTAGGTCCACTGGGGTGTCAAACTGATTCCACAAAGGGCCGTGTGGCTGGAGACTTTTGCTCCAACCAAGCAGCAACACACCTGACTTGACTCTTTCAATTAACTGATCTCAACCTTCAGACAGCTGATTGATCAACCTGTGTTCTCTTGATCGGTTGGAACAAATCCTGCAGCCACTCGCCCCTTTGTGGAATCAGTTGCTGGAGACTGAATGAGACTGAATGAGACTGAATAACCAAGATAGTCATTTTGGATAACTCTCCTAAGATGTCTGTGCTAAAACCTCTCTGATTATGTCCTGCAGCCCTTGATCAAAATCAGCCATTGCAATGGTTCCACATATTGTACTATTATTTGAAAGAGGTTCAGAGCTTTAGTAGCAACGTTTCCAGGGGATATTCACCCTAAAAGTGTTTTTTTTAGGCGAGACAAAACATTAGTGAATTTCCTCTGTGTGCCATCTTCATTTACTATTCACCAGTAACATATATACTGATAATTACACATCTCATCAAATCCTCAAAGTGCTCCCTCTTCAGTGACGCCAAAAGCATTCAAATAGACCTTGTAGTAGCTGTGCCTTGTCAACTATACACTCATTTATGGATATACATTTTGAGAAAAGGCCTAGAAAACAGGCCTGGCTTTTAAAAGTTGCCCAAGTGGCCGAGCCACGCCTGAGTCACACCTGAGCCAAAAGTCCAAAATGGACAAAATGTTCATGTGATCTCTACAACTTTCAGAAAGGGCAGAAAGAAACACCAGCATTGATGTGATTAATTAACTGATTTTTAAGAAACGGTTTTATTATTAAAGATCATACACATCACCCATATTTGTTTGTTGTACATATATCTATAAATGTATATATGTATGTGCACTTAAATAATTGTTTCGCTGTATCAATCACAATGACACACAATGACACGTTTCGGCTCAACAAAAAGGAAAAAGAGTTTTTATTCCAAATTTGGAAACTCTGAAAATTTACATTTAGCTTGTTTTAATCACATGATTTCCCCTCACGTCTGCTTCGCACAGTTGGTGCAGATGGATATTGTCATCTTCTGCAGCTGTTAAATACATATTCATCACTGAATGATTCTGAATGCCGATGTCTGCTCTCCTCTCGCCATGTCCGCTCTGCACGGCTTCGTCAGCTGTGCAGACACCGAGGCAAGCAGAGGCAAACAGGCAAAGGTTCGGCCCGATCAGACACCTTAATCGGGTCTGAATTGATATGTTGCGTAATTGATGCAACAGGTGGGCCATTATCCTCGGTCATCTTTTACTTGCCAATTTAACTCCTAACACTAATTGAGTCAATAATGTCCAAACTTCATGCAACGCAAGTGTGATTATAAACATTATATTTTCCAAGGAATGCAAGAAAACATATAAAAAGACAAAAAAATCACATTATATAGATTGTATAAACATTACTAAAAATAATTTGTGTCCTTCCAAGACCAAAAAACAACCAGTCCAAGTTTCAATATATGTGCAGTTTGATGTCAGGAGCGTACGAGGTGCTGCCAGACTGTGGCTTTCTTCTGTGACCACCCATGTACTGTATGTAGAAAGATTCATTCTCAACGCTGAATTCACTTTGAATGCTTTGAGCCACTTCAGATGGAACAAGATTAGTCGTGTGTAGTCCTCCCTGTTTATGGCGCAGAAAAACAGAACAAGTTGCCACGCTTTGTGTAGGATGGTAGAAAATAGATACTGAAATGCTTTCTCCAGGACATGATTACAACAGTCATGCAATGCAATAGGGTGCAACACACACACACACACACACACACACACACACACACACACACACACACACACACACGCACTCGCTCGCATCAGAAACAGAGAGGGTTAATTCCACAATAAACAAACTGTAATGAAGGGGGTGGGTTGCCGAGCCAGTGAAGAGCTGGATGGAGGGAGAGAAAGAGGAAGAGAAAAGGAAGAAGGGGCAGGAAGGATGTTCAAAGGGTTTGTTCTAGCATTTGAAAGGGGGAATTTACAACAGACAGGCGCGCAACACACAACAGCGGGGCTTTTGAAGTGTCTGGATGTGTGTGGAAATCACAGCGCTTACATGCCTTGATTAGCTGGAGAGACTTTCACACCCCCTGCTGCACATGTTGTTGCTGTGATACTCTCACCGAGCAGGAGATGTGCTGATAGTCGGGGGCTCAGCTGGAGCTGTCTTCCTAGGTGTGTGTGTGCGTGTGTGTGTGTGGTTGTGTGTGGGTTTGTGTGGGTGGGTGTGGGTGGGTGTGTGTGTGTGTGTGGCCAGGAAGCATGTAGATGTGACTATAAATGTCTGCAACATTTGAGGGTGTGCACAGTATGTACATGCATGACCAGCTTTTCTGGTTGGAGTGCAGTGGCTAGTGCATGCCACATGCATGTGTGTGTGTTTTGTGTGTGTGTGTGTGTGCGCGCGCCTGTGTGTCTGTGTGTCTGTGGCCCAGACTGTCAGCGTAATTGGATTGACAGCTCACACTGTGCGGGGTGCAGCAGAGTCAACTGGTGTGCATTCCTAGAGAGCTCCCCTGGTGCCCTCTCCTCTCTCCTACACCTCCTCCCTCACTCCTGTCCTCCTCTCCCTCTCTGCCTCTCCTCTGCTCTGATCCTAATCAGGAGAGAAAGGCCGACTAAGGAGCTTCAGCTCCTGGTCGCCAAGCATCTTTCTCCACTAGAAACAAAAAAAGGAGGCAGATGAAAGACCCTGAGCATGTGTACAAATGTCTTTTACAGTGGGATGTTTAATTGGAGATGAGATTGTAATACACCGGGGTTGCTGCTGCTACGAAGACAGTGTCAAGGGGTGATTTTATTTCGGTAAAATTGTAAGTTGATGGCATGGTGGATATGGTGGGTAACACTGTCACCTCACTCCAAGAGGGTCCTCCAGATGACTCTAAATTGCTGTGTGTGTGTGTGTGTGTGTGTGTGTGTGTGCGTGCGCGCGCGCATGTGCATGTGCATGCACTTGAGACCTGCCCAGGGTGTATTTTGATATCTTCATATCTTGAAGTGATATCTTCAGCTGTGTGAACGAAATCTATATTTAAGTCACTATAACTTCTAAATCTAAATCTAAAAATAAAATCTATTACATCGTTTTTTTTGTTTGTTTTGTTTGTTTTTTAGCCATTTTCAGTATTTGTGAGTGTGTTCCAGAAGGTTTCCATCTCATCATCCATTCATCAATTTTTATTCACACGCTCATCAATCTTTATTATCACACTCCAGCGATCCCTGTTTCCCAACATATCATTTTCTGACCCTCATTTCAGTTTTTGCTGTGTATTTAAGTATTTAAAGAGGATTTGACCCTGGTCGACTCCTTTGGACCCCAGCTGTGTGTTTTCGTATTCCTCTGTTTGGACTTTGCACTTGATTGCTTCCCTTGCCTTGAAGGCTTGGCCGGCGGTGTCTAGAGTCCTTCGCTCTGCCACTATGGTCAGGTGGAGAGAGAGAGGTATCATTATCAAAGCAGTGAGATGAGATGATGGCATGTTGCTTGTTTCAGTGTGTGTCCTCAGAAAGACTTGAACATCGTTGCGGTCAGCTGTTCACACGACAGAGTGGCAGAGGGAAAAAATAATGTTTGAGAAAATAGCTGAAACCTTAATCATTTGGGCGTGAACATCTGTTAAACATCTGTTGTTTGTGACAGCTAACCGTATATATCCTGCTATACGTGTGTGTGTGCGTGTGCATGTGCGTGTGTGTGTGTCTATGTGTGTGAAATGTCTGAAATGTGTATGTGAGATGAAATTCAATTATTCGCTGCAGGCTGATCACATACGCACCTTATGTCACTCAGTAACATAACCACCGCCACAGACGTACAGTATTGTAACATCGTGTTCACGGGGAGAATTACTGTGTGCATGCATATGTGGTCCTGCAGGCTGGGTGTGTCTGTAACACAGTTTAACATTATCCCAGCTGGACCTCCAGGGAGAGGAGAGGGCCAGCAGCCGAGGAGGACCTGAGAGTTAAAGGATGGTGATTGGGAGAGGAGAGCAAAAGGTTCTACAATCGTGGACTACTTGATGTATGTGGGCCCTCTGTGATTGCAAATGGCTGCAGCTGAAGGACAGGAACAGCGTTCTGCTGTGTTGGTGCTCTTTGCTCAGAAGAACAGGCAGGGCTATCTTGCACCCGCAACTGAATGCCAGGCCAACAGAACATTTTATGGCAGATTTATTACTTTTATATATAATCTTTGTGACACTAGTCATAGTCATAGCCAACACACACACATACACACACACACACACACACACACACACACACAGATACACACAGCATTCAGTATCTTTCCCAAGGACTGCCACACTTGCCCTGAGCCACAGTCCCGAGGCTCAGTGAAGCCACCTATGCTTAGTTAGGCAAGGGCACAGTCATTGATTTGTCAGTGTATTTCTGATTGGATCTATAAGAAACCACGAAACAATTTTACCTTTGGGTCATCGCCTTCACTGTATCTCGTGTTTTCTAGAACTTCCCTGCTACTGTTGTTGCCATTGTGTAATAGATCTTTGAACACACTGAGGCGTGCGTTTATTGACCCAACAATATTTCTGTATCTTTAGGTGTTTATTTCATGTCAAGTTATTGATTTTATACATAGTACACGAAAATTATTTCTCAGGCATAAAGTGCTCCAGTCATCTGCAGAATTACTAGCAACTGGCTGGATCTTAGTGCTACAAAGGAGGACAAGGTCCCACCACTCAATGCACACTGGCATTGGCTTTTCTGAGGCAAAGAATCGGAATGCAAAACTTTACATGGTCAAGTGATGTGTCAAACCTGAATTACGAAACCATTTTCGACAAATAATTTCGATAAAGTGATTTCAAATGACAAAAAAAAGCTTTGATAGTGGTTTGAACCATATATTTAAAGTGTTTTAATGGAGTGTGTGATGTGTGTGCAGAGTATGATTTAATTAGAGCTGACTCAACTGTCTAATCTTTTTTTTTATCTCAGTGCTGTTGATCTTTGTTATTAGATGATGTGTGATGATAAACCCGTCCAAATTTCAAGTATATGGATGGACTAGGCATCAAGGTGCCAGAGCACACTGACTGTTCCCTCGGGGAACGTGCTTGTGCCATGTAATCTGTTTTCTCCACTCGAGTCGTAACTTTCTCTCTCAGCTTTATTTGATCCTTGTTAACGCTGCGGAGACTTGTATCTTGTTCTTGCTCGATTCTATATTTCCATCTCCCGAAACCGCCATCCTTCTGTTCACGGCCTCGCAGCCTCACGAGCCATTCCTCAACTCTGACACCCATTTATTGACTCCGAGTGACAAGCTGGGCACACTTAAGATCTTTCATGTATATAGAATTACCGTCAGCGCGGCTTTGGTTCTACACTGGCCCTGCCACGCTGATGCCGTTAAGGACACTATCATGTTGGAAGCGGGGCTGTGGGATGCCGGTTAACCACTCTGTGTGTGGCTGATGGTCGGGGCCTAACGAGAGTCATGGGTGGTCAGAAGTGACGGTGGGAGGATGGAGCTTCACATCACTTTCACTGGCCCTTTTTTTCTGCTGGTGCAGGCCCGCCAGCTGCCGTCCATGTGGAAGCTCATTTCTCTCTCTTGCGAGAGCTTTTCTCTTTCTCTTTTTCTCTGCATCACTATTTTTTTTTTGTGTTTTTTACTATTCCACCCTCCAAAGTAATGTTGTGGAGAAGCTGCCAAAACTAACCAAGGTGTACCTCCAAAGCTCGGTAAGGGAGGGACGGAGGGAGGGAGGGAGGCTGGCCGACATTTCGCCGGGTCATTCGTGGCTCTGACTCACTGTGCTGAATACAAAGAGTCGAGATGGGGGCAGACCTGTTGTCACGGCCATTTGCCTCCGTGGCACTGGCAGCAGTCCATTCCAAATGACGCACATCCGAACTTACCACTCTGCTCGGCCCCCCCGATGCAGCCACCGAGTCTCACAGTACGGGTATTCTTTTGGCAGGTGTTTCCCTCCATTACGTCATGTCTAACATTTGATTTGTATAACGCGCGATAAAGGATAAAGATCTCGCGGGGTTATTTTCCAAACTGTGAATACATCAGCGTACAGTGGCAGGCCTGGCGAAGAGCAGCATTGCTCCAACGGTGACAGATTTAGATTTAAATGACCTGGCTGATATAAGAGTAAAGTCAATACCTAGTCAATATGTCTTTGCCAGGTAGGAGTACAGGCATACTGTATTCTGCGCAGCTGTCACTGCCATAAGCCATTTCATAATGGCTTCTCTGTCCCCCAACTGTCCCCTCCACACAGGCTCTGCGGTTGTGGGTGTGTTAGTGTGTGTGTGTGTGTGTGTGTGTGTGTGTGTGTGTGTGTGTGTGTGTGTGTGCGCGTGCGTGCGTGCGTGTGTGTGGTGCTTATTATGTTTCTCTTGCATGCTCTCTCCCTGACAACCTAATTACTACTCTCAGCGATACACCGACATCCGGATCGAAAACTTCGCCTGGGAACGCGGCTCATTTTTTGACAGGGTAGCGGTTTATGAGATGTCTGAGCAGGAGATTTCTTTCTCTCTCTTTTTTTTTTTTCCATTTTTGTTTTCTCGTTCTCAGCGCTCCACGGGTAATTATTTACATTGTTGGTGTCACTGAGAGGAATGACGGAGAAGCGCCGGGAACGGAATGAAATTTGAGGGGAAGTCGTGAAGAGGCAGGCTCCTTCCCGCCTGGCTGGGAGGCGGAATTTGTTACGCCGAAAAACTCAGCCGATGGATTCGTTGTTGAGCTATGGTGACTGATGCTGCTTCGATAATATTATGTAATTTTGACGAGCCGACACAGCCAGCGCGTTTGGTTTAATCATAACCGCAAAATCACAGGGTGTAAAATAAAACAAATCCAGGAAGTCCTCGGAGTCTTTACAACAGGTCTCCTTGCACGTTGCACTCCGTCTCATCCTCCAGCTGCTCTTGTTCAGTCCACTTTCTGACATTAGTATCCGCTTTGGACATTAAGCTCATTTGTTGTGAGCTCTCTTTGAATGTGTCTCCCTTGCTGCTCCTGAATCAGCCCTCACACTTGGCGCAGTTACGTTGCAGCTGAAGTGTGCAGCACTTGAAACAATAAGGTGCACAGCCAGACTGTTTTGTACCTTTATGCAATCATACTGCTTGAGTAACTAATTGGCAAGTTCTGCAAAAGAACACCCAAACAGAGGGAGGAGACCCTTGGAAAAGTTTCCCTTTTTGAAATATTAGCCCAGCACAGACAATAGAAAAGAGCATGTTGCTTGTTTTGAATGATTTCCTAGACAAATATAGGTATAGGTGTCATTTATAATGTTATCATTCATAATGATATATAATTTGCATGGCACTGAATGGTACCTTGTATATTTCTGCAACACACTGAGGGTAATTTGCTATTAATTATGATGAATTCTGATAGGGTACATTATCAGATATGAAAATCAATATTCAGGATTTTCCGGTACAAAAGTTTTGTTTTGGTTTTATCAATACCGAGCCAAAAACGCAGAGCAGCACAGAACATTAAATTAAATTCACTGCCACTGGTCTCAGGAAAACGTCAGGATAACAAACAATTGCTCTTCCCGCTGTTTTAATCAGAAACCTCCGCGCCAGCGACTCTGCCGACTCTGAGCCTCGCTCCTTATTACCAGTTAAAAGAAATTCCAATCCGCACTGCTGCAATTTTTTAACCAGCCTAAAATGTTCAGGACAGAGTTGGAATGAGTTGGGAAGGGAGGAGGAAATCAATGAGTCGACAAATGGAAAGGAATTTCTCTCGCTGGCTGCAACCGACTGAAGGTGTCTGAGCACGGTATTTCCGTTTCTGTTGGGAGGAACTTCTACTCTGTGGAACACATGACGAGAGAAGGAAGAAACAAAACAACACCCAAGCCCAAAACACGTAGCACCCTGCATGAGAGATCAGGTTTTTCGCCAACCTGTCAATAGAAACGTGCTTGGAACTAACCGGAGCCTGTAGCTTAGTTTTGGTTG
The DNA here is from genome assembly GCA_029224185.1 of Karalla daura. Taxonomy (NCBI): domain Eukaryota; kingdom Metazoa; phylum Chordata; class Actinopteri; order Chaetodontiformes; family Leiognathidae; genus Karalla; species Karalla daura. The sequence goes on along the minus strand of CM055210.1, from coordinate 1,126,159 downwards.
ACACAGATGCCTCTTAAGCTGTTGCAGTTCAAATGTTTCGGGGGGGGGATAACTACCTTGCATGTTGTGCGCGCGTGTGCGTTGACATTCTATGTGCTTGCATGCTCTCATTTACCGCAGATAATCTGTTTACCCTGCAGCTGAATCACCCTGACCCGTGTTTAACGCGGGGCTCAATCCCACTTGCACGTGCAGCATTAATCCAAATTAACCTGTTTATATTTCCCCACGAAGCAACCACACCAACCTGCCTCCTGTCATGACTGAATCAGCGCGGAGGTCGCTCCAGGCCGCGTTTCTGATATTTGCACTAATTCACTGCAGGAATGCGATTTGCTGCGCACCACTCTTGCACTATGACAGAATGCCTACATAAACAGATGTAGGTATATGATCTGCTGAAGGAATAAAAGAATTTGACCTCTCTTGCAATACAATCCAATTCCAGTGCTTGTCAGGGAAAATAATTTCTGAAATTGATGCACGTGTGGAATCTGAAATCTGAAAATTGCTCGTACTGTATCAATCTGAAAGAGTGGCTGCATTTTTCTGCTTTACATGAATCCATTTTGTATTATCATGTTCCTTCGGAGGCTCAACCTGTTATCCCACCGGTCACGAGTTATCAAGGTTCCAGGACTACCTGAGTCTGTTCATTCTAAAAAATTATAGTAAATAGGAAGACAGTATAAATCAGAGAAACACACATTACTGTACAAACAAGATAGGGGACAACAGAAAATCTATCAACAGAAGAGAGAGTGACAACAACAAGAAACAGCAGCAGCTAAAACAGCAACAGAATGACTGTAGCAGTTACAGTATAGTGCAGTATCAGTAATGACAGAAGCAACAATAGTAAGCAAACCAACAGCAACAATAACATCATGATGACCGTATTATAGCAACAAAGCCAAAATCAGCAACAATGACTGAAAATGAGTGAACAGGCTTTCCAGGACACATTTGAATGCCCTTGTGATTATCCCCTGTGTTCAGATGGTAAGGCCCATTTCATGGGATGCTTCATGTAAGTCTGACCTTTCCCCTGTGAGCACTTGGACAGCCCCCCCCCCACCCCACCCCACCCCCTCGGTCAGTGATCAGTGAGGGGAAAATACATCCCCGAGTCTTTATGAGTAACGACACCTTGGGCAGAATATTTGCTCGCAGTTTCCCAAAAGAATGCCAATTTAAGGGCACAGTGAAGGACGGCCTGCTCCTTGCCTCCAGCATTTGAAAGGTGGCAAGCGGCACCAATCCACACATGCTGAGAGACGGTGACTGATCAGGAAGGTAATATGTGCCGCGGGTGGAAATAAACTTGGAGGGTGCCCCTGTGCTCAAATGGATAAGAAAGTTAAGGGAGGGAAAACACAAGTAAACATGAGTGCATGTGGTCTGAGGCTGTGAACCGGGATATACAATGCTGCATCCCTGCAGAAACAGGCCATTTTAACCAGGAAGGTAGACTTGCACATTTATCATGCTATTTCAGAGGCTGCTTGTTTGTACTGCACGTGTCTACAGTGGCGTGCACTGATTCATAAGCATGTCCCAGTATGTTAGTTGTTGGTACACATGTACATGTATGTATGTGCGTGTGTGTGTGTATTTGTGTTCATTCCAGCACCACCTGTATCCTTGTCACCTCACTGCAGCAGATTTTCCACTTAACATGATAGAAATGCCTTTGGCCATGAATAACACATTTGCTCTCCACTGTACCTGCAGGCACGGCATTACATGATCACTTTCCACCGCTGGAATATGTTCCAAACGGAAGCAGGAGACAGATCCCTAGGAGTCCGCCTGTTTTTTTTTCTTTTCTTAAAAGATTGAGAATGGGCAAGAAAAGTGAGGAAGAACAACTAAATGAAAAAAAAAGAGAGAAGAAATAACCGAAGCAGTCAGCAATGATTTGCATCCCTTTCAGAATGGCAGTGGCTGGAAAAGGAGTGGGGGTGTGCACAAGTGTCTGCCTGCCCATGTGTGAGTGTGTGTGTGTGTCTAAGGGCTGAGTGTGGAGGGGCTAATGGAGTGTTGATTGCCTGGCGTAAAGCAGGCATCAGTTGGTAATTGTGGCGCTACAGTGTAGCGGCTCTAAAATGAAGACACATTTCACATTCGATCACTGGGCCCCTGGTGAGGGCGCACAGGCCTGCAGCAGTTCCACATCTTCTGGCGGACCCAGGTGTAATAGTCAGAGTGACAGAGCGAGCAAACCTGAGGAGAGGCAAAATCGCACAACACGTCTGGCCTGATTGGTGTGCATGTTTCACAGGGCAATCACAGGTTGTTTCTAAAATGCTGTAAAATTCAGGTGTTAGGAGAGTAAAGGCAGTCATTTATCATGTACATGTTCCCATCATGTTAACAGAGATTTTCATTATCTTCACCTAAATAAGGTCATATTTGGAATAAGCCATAATTGCAATGAGGCAGCTTATTCACAAAATGCAGGAATTCCTCATAATAAACATCAAATGATGTCTGCAGTATTTTGCAAAATTGCTCATTTACATTTTGTGTGATTTCTTATTCTATTGCATAGTACATTCTACTCATGTACTGTACATGTACCAGAAGTCCACATTAAAATCCTTTGACTTGAATTTCCCAACACCTGTCCTGAGTCATGGCCAAACCCTTATGGAGACATGGATAGAAGGAGTGGCATTTTTATGATCCATTCATTCAGCCATCCATTATCTTAACTGCTTTATACCAACTGATGTCATCGTCTTTGGTTTCTATCTCCAGCTCACACAGGTCCAAGGCAGGCAATACACCCTGGGCAAGTCACCAGTCGCACACACAGGTCACACATACATGCACACACGGATATGACTATGAACTCCGGTCTGTAAACAGAAAAGGAATGGCATGTTCCATACCATAGGCCAATTATAACTTTATTTGGATGAGCTCAATATTGGTGGCAAAACTGTAGAGTTGTCACGTGGCCATTGTCTCTCACTGTGGCGCCGGGTTGGAGAGGTGGCGGTGGAGGGGTGGAGCTAACATGTCCTGCCCTTTCTCTTTCCGTCCGTTTCCTCTCCCTTTGCGCCTGCTCGAAGTGTCCCCTTGGTGCGCCTCGCCGGTGTTGCCAGGCGACTAGGTTGCCTGGGAGCAGGGCTTTGATGAACAGTCACTGCAATGGGAGTAGCCCTGCCAGCATGCTGAGCATGGGGGACGGACAGGCGGACAAACGCATGCATGTGTGCAAACACATGGCAGAGTGTGGCCGAGTGCGGCCGAGTGTGGCGTGCATGCAGCCAGAGAGGGCAGGACATGACTCCACCGACCGGGGCTGTTGCATTTGGAGACCAAGTGATTGTCCCCACATATTCCCAGTAAATCTTAGAGGTTTCTTCGTTTTGCGGCTTTTTCAATCAACAGAGCCTCGTATTCATCCCATTCAGTGCGATAGCGCCGTTAAATTGCACTGCATTTCCTTAGTTTTTTTCAAATTTTACAAAAATATTCTCCTGGTTCAGCAAAGTGTGTCCTAAAGTCCCATATCCCATATTTTTTAACTTGATATAGCTTGTTCACACAAGATAAATTTACTATAAATTAAGTCTCTCAAGTCTTCGGGTGCTCAAAATGCTGTTGTGACTATGACCAGAATCATAATTCAATATTTGGACAGTGCAGTCCAGTCTGCCAATCTGGTACCGTCTCAAACAGGGTTAGGGTTGGGTATCGTTTAGGTTTCATCCGATACCAGTGCCAAACCGGTACTTTTGAAACGATGCCGGTGCTTAAACTGGTGCCCAACCCATACTTAAAGAATGGAAACTAAACAGACAGAAATGAACTGATATAAAAATCCACAACAAACTGTTAGAATAGGGTCCCATGAGTAGATGCGTAAGAGTCAATACTTAAATAGTTATCATACTGTAAATAAACGTAAGGATTGTCTGGTCGTCGTAGCGACGTGTTTGTGACGTAATCTTAAAAGTAGTGGCAAGAACTAAAAACAATGATACGAACACAATGGGAGACGTTGAGGGGGTAATCATTTTCATCCTGTGTATGTGGCTGTTTGCCAGTGCCAGGGGAAAATAAGTTGTTCAGAAGAGGCTGTAGGCAGCGAGACGAAATACTACGGAAAAAACGAAAGGTCGTGTGGGAAATGCTACAGAGGTCAGACGACGAAGCGGTTCTGGTTGCGCGGCATCGCAAGTTATGTTCTTTGCTGCCTCCAGTCCAACTTCAACGTGGGAGGAAAGTCTTCTTGCTTGTTGTTTCATGAATGGTGTTTCCGATGAGCGAGTCGAGTCAAGCCGTGGGAACCGGGGCGATATGCTGACGCGATGCCATGCGTGGCCCGCGTCCACGGCTGCCCAATGAGCTGGATGCACTTCTCGGAGTCCAAAAGTCTGCATAACACCGACCCGCCTACAGATGTAACGGGGCGGTAATGGCAAATTTCGTGGCACAGAAATGAAGCACTTAGCACTTAGCACACTTAACTTACCTTATCAATTATATCAGTTTCATTCTGAAGGAAGTCAGATTAGAGCGCTGGCTGCATTCCGGCAAGTTAATACATATACTGAATAAAGAAGGGGGGGGGGAGAGAGAGAAAGAGAGTGAGAGATGGAGCTGCAGGTGTGTTCGGGGCCTCTAGGAAGGCAGGCTGAGGAGCAGTGTTGCTCCTCGAGGTCCGGGCGTGGAGGTGGCGTGATGGTGTGATCTCTTCCAGATCGCGTGTGGCAGAGAGCTGACCTCTTCAGTCAAGGGCTGCAGCTTCTTAGGTTAAAAGAGAGTTCAGGGGCACTCAGAGGCATGCACTCGGGTGCGGCTTTTCCTGCCTCCCCGGTCAGGAGCGCAGGTGATTGGCTGGCTGGGGCAGCACAAACTGTCCTGGCCGGGGCGTGCTGTTGCTGGACCCATGACTCCATTCAGGAACGAATTACTTTGTTCCCAGCTGCTTGTTTTCCCTCCAAAACTCACACTAATAATTCCTCTGTTAGTCCTGTACGTAGTGCTGTAGCAGTCACAACACTGCCATCTTGTAACAGACTGTTAATGCATGTCGATGTTGCGTGTATTTTGTGTCCGTGAAGGTATGTTGGTGTTTTAGAAGCTGTGAAGCCCGATTGACACCTTCACCTCGCAGTAAAAAGAGGCAGAGTCTGAAATCCAGGCGGACTGAAGGCCTTTCTGCAGATCGCATGTTCTTCCCATTTCTGCATGGGGATCAGAATATGCTCTGATGGCTAAAAAAGCAGACTCAAAGTACTTACAATGTCCCTGCGTCCATTCACAGGCAGCAAGATGGATAGAGGGCGAGGCAAGGGCTGTGGTCAACAGCATCGCAGCTGAGTATCACTGCTATCAGGATGTCTGTCTGAGGGGCTGCAGCCAGCCCTGGGAGGTAGTGATTAAAGCAACGTTTGATCAGTCCAAGTAATGAAGTGTCTAACCAACACACACGCCAGCGCCTGAAGCCCTGCTGCTAACACGCCACTCCCATATCTCTTTGCATTCTTCCGCTAATGGCCTAATCTGCAAGTATTCCAAATAATTGCCCATTTTCGTACTCTTTTCACTCTCTCCATGTTGAACGCGGCCGTTATTCAAACACGGACTCCGCCTCATGAAAGCTTTTACATTTGCTCTAGGAAAAGTTCCCCCCGCTGCCACAGAAGAGCTGTGTTCTACATTTCCAGTGGCTTTAACAGCATTTCAATTATAGCTGTGGGCACCCAGCCGCAGCTCCTACTGCCTCCCCCAGTCAGCTGCACACAGACGCACACACAACGCTGACTTATGTTTGGTGAAGAGGGCTCTGCTTGCAAACATGCAGCTGCTGGAGAAGTGCAAGCACTATCATGACATGATACTCCGTTCTCCGACACTTTTTTTAATGACCTCTCCCATTAATATAACTAGTTTGTCTTTAAATGCTCTTGCTGGATACCGATGCTGAAACTCAGTATTTTTCGGTATATAATATTCATACGATCTGTTTGTGAGGGATGGAAAACTGATATTTAAGTCGATCTCAGTTTTCACAAAAAAGTGCATCCCTTCTAGAGGTAAGTAGCATTCAAGTCAAGTATATGCCATTGTCATTAATTATTATATCAAAAAGAATTCTGCTTCACCTTTGACCCCTGGTTGCAATTGTATCAAGGATTTGTGTCATTGATTCAGATGATATTTGTTCAAACGTGGCTCTACAGATGAATTTCATCTGTTTTTCTTCAAGAAACCTTGAGTTCCTGGCCTTCCCCTCCCCTTACGCTACACCCACTTTGATTCATTCATTCAGTCCTCGCAGGTTTCAGCGCAGTTTAACAGGCTGGTTTGCCATAGAAAATCTGATTTTTGACCGTGGACTGTCCGTTTCTTGACGATCCAGTGGACGATCCAGAGACAATGTTATTTCGCAGGGCATTACAAATAAGTCGAGAGATCATTTGCAGACCGCGAGTACACCCCAGCTTTCTGACACTTTTCTTTTTCGTTTCCGACGCTTTTCTTTTTTGATCTTTTTTGATTACGCTTCACAGTCCTTTAAATACATCCATAAACTCATCCATCCTCACCATCCTCGCCAACATCGCCCTCAGCCAACGCGCACTTTTATCGGAGCGGGTTCATAATGTAGCGTTACGCTTCTTTGTGAACGGTAGTTGCATTCATAACGCATAAGGCCTGCATGAGGATGCATAAGGAGTAACCAAGGAAGTGAGTTTCGCAGGTATAGAAATCAGCTCAAATTTACAACTTAACTGTCAATGACATCTGTCAATGACATGGTGCTCCAGCCTCAGACTGGGTCTGAATTTCCTATCGGGTTTTCTGGGTGCATAAGGAACATCACGACTCCCTCGCAAGATGAGCCAGACCGGGTGAATAGGAAGTCCATTCAGAGCAGTGATGTGCAGGTATGCTGATTGTGAAATGTCAAATGCTGCATCACACTGCAAAAGCTCCAACTCACAGTCATAACCTCTCATTTTTAGTCAATACAAATGTTACTGTACACTTCCAAGACACATCATGTTAAAGTTAACCGTTTTCTACCTATTGAACTTTAAATATTATTTAATCATTTTATTTCTTTTTTTATTTAAATCATTTCTAATGATCAATCTCTGCAAGTGGAGCATCTGTGTTATTTACTATGGCACTGACAAATGCGCTTGAAACAGAAGAATCGTCTGCTGACAAGTCGTTTTTCGGGGGAGGTGGGGAGGCTTTCCACTCGTTGCCATGGTGACTCCTGTGAATCTGGGCTCCACCGGTGCTGGCTTTTTAAAGTCGTGGCGCGCAGGCTCGGCTGCAGGTGGAACTACTTCGAGTTGGTCGAACTAACTCAAAATCCGCTGTTCTGGAACCAAGAGCTTGAAGTTCCCTATGTCAGAGTAAGTCAACTAGGTCAGAGTTCCGGGTTCGACCACGAGTTCGTTGAACCCGCTTTGTGAAATGGACCCCAGATGACGGTTGTTACAAAAGTGGTAAACATCTCAGTTAAATGGCATCATCACACAGACGCACACACGCATTTATCTGCACAGTGTAGCTTTACAAGTATTTGATGACAAAGGATTTTAAAGACAATATTGGACATGTTGACCTCATTTTAAATGCATGTACTGATTTTAATATCTTAATTTTCCTCTTTTGAGCAGTTAAATTGAGTTAAACTGTTACATTCACGTATGCACCATAACACTAAAATCATGTCTTTGTATGGATTAAGTGACAAATACCTTTCTAATTTTGATTCATTTGATTGAATGCAATTCCCCCGTTCCATCAATACGTACAAATGAAGGCATCACTAAAGACATTCGTAACAAGCAACATAGGAATATGTAACACCAAATCCAAAGCATGGACATGTCTTCCAAGGAGAAACATGCGGTCACTAGCAGAGTGTGTCATACTGACAACTCATGGAATAACAGAAACAGGAATCACAATGCAGGTGTTGATCATCGCTGTCTTATGAAGTTTCCTCTCGAGCCTCGCTTCATTTTTTCTTTGGTTCGTTTCTTTTTTTGAAAACATTCAGCACGGAAAAATGAATAAACCAAAGTTTTAATTTAAACAAAGGAGACTTTTGCAGTCACTTGCAAAAACTTTAATTGAAATTACTTCAGGAGAAAAAAGAAATCAGCATTTCACTGTAACGGTCATCCACCAAAATAAATGAAAAGAAACAGGATCGCAAGAAGTTACTGCGTAAAAACAGCAGTCCAGCTGCTGCTAATCTGCCTGGTTGGTGGTCACCATCGAGCCATATATTTTCACCTACTGTATATCACACCTGGCATCTTCTCGGGAGAATCTTCTCTGGAAGTAGTGTTTGGCACGCCGCATCCAGGCCCGCGGACGTGGACGACGGGCGCACAGGTCGAAAATGGGGGTCAAGGAAAAGCGATATGATCCTGGGGAGGGTGTCCAAGCACCAAGCACTGCATGTGAACGGTAGAATGCCTTATTGTCCCAGGGTGACACACGCTGGCAGCTACCCCCAAATTCAAAGTGTTAAAAGTACAGAAAATTGGGTCAAAGAGAAAAAAAAAGAAAAACTCCATATTTGTAAGTATGCCAAAGAATGCTCCTGTTCAATAAGTACAGTAATCAGGTTTCATAGTGCACCATATTTCTATCATAGTTTTGAAGATATTTATACCAAGAGAATACCAAATCACATGTATGTTGAAGGTAATGAACTGCATGCTAATGATACGTACACTCTGTCGGTGCGTGCGCATAAACGAGAAATGCACCTGGTGTAATAAGTTCCTCTGCAACATATTCCCCAACTCCTCAATTTAACCAGTGAGCACAGAGCTCCTGCAGCTAAGGCCTCCACATGATGAACTCATTTCTAATTATAATGACTTCCTTATAGGAACTAATTAAAGCAGCCTGTTATATGTCTCTCACGTCTTAAATCGAAACGCACGTTTTTCAGGTGCCGGCTCGTACCAAACTTAAGCCGGACATGGATCTGGAATTGCAAGGATAACATTTACCGTATATTGCATCTATTTTGGAGATTGTCACAGTCCAGCTAGACTGTGCCTGAAAAGCAAATAAGAGGACTAAGATGACGAGCTCTGGACTCAAACAGAGGTAGTCAAAAGGTGAATTTATAAAGGGGAAAACGAAAGGAACCAGGCCTGTCTAAATGTGACAGGCAAAAGGGGGCAGAATATAAGCAACATGAAACGAAGGCAGAAACACAGGTAGTACAGGTGAACAGGAAACACAGATGAGACTCAAGGATGGTGATCTTGGGGAAACACTTAACACAAGGGTCTTGAAAAACAGGAAGTAGGAGTCCTAGGACAAAGCTCACAAATAGCACAAAAGAGCACGCAAAGTAGCTCACAAGGAGGACAACAAGGAGCACACCAAAGAGCTCAGACGAGCAAACAAACGAAACACACTGGCACAAGGGAGACACAGACACCAGTGATTAGGGCAGAAGGAGACTCGGGTAAGACAAGGGAAGGGGCAAATAACCTGACACGAGGAGGGTCAGGCTTTCAAAATAAAAAAGGAAATGACAAGACAGAAACCCAGGACGGGACCAACCTCACCACGGTGTGAGAGAAGACATAAGGAATGGATGCTTTGTGCCATTTCTCCTCCATATTGTCAAATTCGTGGAGGTGCTTAATTATTACGGTTCCCTTGACAACTCTCGTTAGAGCAAGGAATGGTCGGGTGAAAGTGTTTTTATTGGTCGCACCGATTTCCAATTTTTCTCCAGTATCTAATCTAAAAACATAGATCTCCCCGGTCAGTTGTTCCGCAACGAAGGGTGAACATTTGTTTTGCGTCTTCATTGCTGCAAGAGCATCTGAAGAGCAGCTGTGTTGTTGCCACGCTAGAGCGGATTAACTGCAGATCTTCAGATTAGAGAACATACGCATTGCGTGCATAAGTCACATACTGACCTTTATGCACTATTGCAAACGACCAATAAACACCCTCACACACATTTTAACCATAATTATTAATAGTCAGAGAGGAAGTTACAAATGAATCATGATCTCAAAGGGCTTTGCTCAGCACAGACCCTTTGCCCGGCTCGGTTTTACAACAGCCTCGCGCGTATTTAATGTACCAATAGTTTGCGACTTATTAAGAAACAGATTATGCCCATTGAATAGTTGCCCCCTCAACAGACGTGGCAAATCCATTACAATTACCTCAATCAACTATGAATGCACAGTAAATAGAAAGAAAACTCATTATGGTGAGTAATCTGAAGTCTGAAGTTTCTAATGACTAATTAAGAGTTGATGTGTTACGAAGGAGGGGGAAGACATTACAATCCAGTTGCCCTATACAGACACGCACATTACATTACATTACACTCTACGAGAGGCACTCTGCTGTCCTTAGTGATTTTTTTGTTTTGTTTTGTTTTGCTTTGTTTTCTCTGTCTTGTTTTGTTTGTTTTGTTCCCTTTTGCCTTCTTCCCGTTTTAGCAGCTGCTGTGGGTGATGGGCGGGAAAACCACATTCCTTCCCACCGCAGTTTATGGGCACGCTTCTTTTAATGCTCTGGCGTGTCTTCCGGCCCGTTCGAATTCCAAATGAACAAGGAACGTATGAAAACAAACCAGAGGCGCTGGAGGAAGACTGCGGCTGACGTTCGGCTTCCTTGGCCCCGGAGGCGGAGACGGAGAGAGTGCAGCGCGCGAAGCGGAGAGCGCCCGGCGCCTCTCACTCAGCAGTTCGCCCCGGCGGTACAGCGACACTCCGCTCCGCGCTAAATCCAATCTGGCGTGTTCGCCAAAAGCTGGGAACTGCCGCTGAATGTGGCGCTGCGCCGACGCTGAGACTGGAGGTCTGTTTGTTCATCGGCCGCAAATGAAACGCTCCCCCGTTTTGGGAAAAATCACAAACGCTCACGAGCCCGAGTTTAACAGTCCCATTATAGACTCCTGTGAGGCCTAAATGAATCAACCATCAGTTGTGAAGTCAGAACAAAACAGTTGATTCGATGGAGCATCATACGGGGGGTGAAATTAGGAGTGCAACATTTTTTCTCAGCAATTCCACGTCCTCTAGAGAGAGAACTGGAGCGGAGCGGCTTGCTTTGCCCTCTTTGCCTCTGCCCTGTCGTCACGTGACAGCGGCGACGACAACACGAGCAGCGGTGGCCTCTGGCGCTAAGAGCGATCACGCCACGCAGCGATCTGGCAGTCTGCTGCCGCCTCCTCCTCCTCCTCCTCCTCCTCCTCCTCCTCCTCCTCCTCCTCCTCCTGCTCCTCCGCCCTCGCCGCCGCTGACAGACACCTGAGCGAGACAAGGGGTCAGTGCTCCGCCACACGATGGACGCCACAGAACTGTGGGTTTGTGGCTGCCGCAATGTGCGAGTCTTCACGTTTGACAGCCTTTTGCCTTCTTTTGTTTGAGTTTTTGGGGACTTAATTGGGTTTTGTCTCACCTGCTTTTTGTTTCATTTTCTGTTTTCTGCACGCATAACACAGATGTCGAAGTTGTAACAAGAAATACTAAAATATTTTGCGGGGGGGGCAGTGCGGACGGCAGCACAATGAAAAGTCAACAGTAAAAGCTCAAGAAACAGTCTTTTATAACAACAGACTTTTATAATGATATTACAGAACCCATTTTTGTGGTTTTGGTATACTGATAGAGGCCCTCGTTGACCATCACCAAAGCACACATCCCACCAGGTTAAAAGGAGGAAGTAGGAGAAAGCAGCTCCCCGATAGAGCTGTGGCGTTAACACTACAACATACACAATACACAGATATACAGCTTGTGAACATCAGCGTTTGAATTTGAAACATACACTTTTTCATCTTAGGAGAAGGATTGTTTATTTGGTATTAAAACAGTTTGACCAATGACAGCAAAAGCAGAAATGCAAAACATGGAGCTCCCTAGTATGTTTCACGCATTCCATCCAGGAACAAAAATGTATCGCTTTGATGCTCTTTGATTCTCTCATTTCTACTAAGGAGCATGATAAAGGCTAGTCAGGCCCCTGTTAGATCTGTACACAGCGACCGCAGTCGGATGACCAGTTGCGCCAGTTGTGGCACTGGGCGGTCTGTGGGACACATTGCTTTCCCCCCCGGGTTAACGGCGGTGGTTGCTGAGGGGTAAGAGACGGTTCTCCGTGCTCCACCAACGCTTTCCCGAGATGCCTTGGGATTTCAGCCGGGGTGCCTTTAGTCACTCGTCTGCATTTGTAATCTGCTGCCCCGCTGGTTCGTCACCCTCCCTCTGCCCCCCGCACTCCGGCAGGATTTATCTCCCCTCCCTGGACCAGACAGATGGGAGTGCTGGGGAATAAAAGTGTCACTATTTACCATATTATTTACTGGCATCAGCACCAGCCCCTTCGGCTGTGCTGGTTTAAGAAGAGAAAAGACGGCCTCCTCTTCCACCTCCTCCTCCTCCTCCTCCTCCTCCTCCTCCTCCTCCTCCTCCTCCTCCTCGGCTCACCTGGTCATCTCGCAATTTATGTGAGACAACTATCCTGTTGTAGCCATTTTGTGGCGTGATCAAAGACGTGTCAGCGCTGGGATTCACTGCACTGACCCACAGGTTAAGACTCTGTTTCGCGCAGCGTGTAGGATATATATCACGGCGTGACAGATGAATGGCTCGGCGTCTCTGCGGACAACCCGAGACCCAAACACGGGCCCTAATGGATTTCTCTCTGCGGCGCGGGGGTGACAAATCCATAACGAGTGAGAGCGAGCGGGATGATGCTACGGGGAATGGCTGCAGATATTCATCTGGACGTTTGCGCCGTGCGTCCCCGTCCGCGTGGCGAGTAGGGTGAAGGCGAGGAGAAAGGCGGACGCAGCCTGTCACGAGCTTCTGTCATACCCAGGAGCGGAGTTGGGCGCATACACTCGTGAAATTAACGAGGAGAAAGATCCGACCTCCGAACTCTGAAGGAAAACGGAGAGGCCGATCCCAGGGCGTCCGCGAAATTCGCGAGCGTCGATCGCACTGATCGGGTTTGTCGACCGCATTCGGAAATGGGTTCCTGTGATCGACCCGAATGTATGCCGTGAGGTGCACCGTGTGGCACGGTGGCAACAGATCGTGAGCGCATCATAGCCCAGAGATGAACCGCTCTGAAGGCTGAGCAAGAGCAAGTGTACGAGCGCGACTTTTTATGTGCGGGCGTGCGTGCGTCTGATGCTGGGAGTGTGTAATTATGGGCAGATTATGGGAGAAGCGGACAGCATGACGCTGTCTTTGATGGGATTAAGCACTCAATTACCCAGCTAAACCCCCCCCCCCACCTCCCCGCCCCCGCCCCCATCCCACCCCCACCTCCCGCCAACCTGCCTCCCCACGCCGACTCTTCAAGGTTCAAACATTTCACGCCCGGGCACAAACTGGAGCGCCTTCTCGAGCACCGAGTGCAGGATCCGTGCACGAGTGAAGCCATACGCGCGTCCGGACGAGACAACGCTTCTCACTCAAAGAATCTGATAGTCAGCCCGTTTCAAATCGTCTGGACGTATCAGACACTTGCCGGTTCCTATGGAGACGGGATTTCGGCAGAAGCCATTTTTAAGAGGGATTGTGCTCGTCTGCACATTCAACATGGAGAAAATTCCTGACTAGACTCTCTCGGCATTTGTTGCAGACCGAGAACAAGCTATTTTTACCCGACGCCGTCTGGGATATTTTACACACCCGAGGTGAATTCACCAAATGTACAGATCTGTCTTCATCTCTCATAGACTTGAGGACAATAAAATACTGAATGATGGATATCTGTGTAAGAAAGATTTGGAGGTACATCGGGGACGCGAAAATGCTAACTAATGCTGTGACTGTGTATGCAATCCACATCCTGATCCTCTGTGAGGCATTCACTGTCTTTGCCACTCTTTAATATGGGACCAGGACCTTGATGCCGACACGTTCTCAGCCTTTTCCTTCGTTCTGCACACTTGTGAACACTTGCCTACGCATTCAGGGGATCCAGAGGATCCAAGCATTCAGGTTGGTGGTATGAAGGCAGAAGTTGATTCGATATTTGCCTTCGCTTCCCTCATTTCTCACTCAAACTGTCAAGTGGCCGTGACAGCGGCGTGATGCTGAATTTCTGCTGAGTTTTTCCTCCGGTGGTCATATGATCCACTGCTAATATAAAATACTGATTATATTGGCTCGGGTCGAATACAATCAAGCAAAATTGCAACCATAATTAATGCTGGGACACATGTCCAACGGGTAAAGCTATTATGAAGCCACCGAAGTCAGATTTCACATCATTGGTTTAAACAAGAAAAACAATTACGGTCGTATGAGCTGGGAATCGAATGCAGAGATCATACAGAGAAGTCTTGCATTTGGACAAAAGTATGCAATCCTTCCAGTCTCCTTCCACTTGCTGAAAAGATGACTTCTAAAAGTATCCCCTGAAAGCACGTCCTTCTAGGATCTCAGTGACTCTCCTCCAGAGGTACCAGAGATTTTGTGAGGACTTGGCTGCGTTCAGCAGCGGGTCAGCCGGAAGCTGCTGCGCGAACGTCCGCAGTGCGAGCCAATGACATCACGATCGTGGATCGTGTTCTGTGGGACTCAACGGGGCACTGCGAAATGAATGTAATCGTGTGAATGTGCTCGGCGGGGAGTCCAGCGGCCGCTCCACGGCGAATGGATTTATAATGACAGAGAGAGGGCTGTAAGGTTATTGTTACAGCCATCAGTGGGCCGTGGCACTCCTGAACATGCTCTCGTGGAGACCAAGCAGAGCATTGTGCCATAACAGCTTACATTAGGATAACCACAGCCATAGCAACCGCACTGTTAGATCAGTGGCTGGAAAGGGGCCAACACGGGAATGTGCTGCAACACAGTCAAATGCCGGACATTCCTATCAACAGCCCTAATTTGTCCACACTCAGTCCGAAACAGCAGCTGTCTGACAGCAGCTGATACCGACATGTATCCATTGAATTCAAGTCCCGCTTCGGTCCAGCTTTGCTTCTTGCTGAAAACGGCTGCCGGACCGCTGTTCTTTCAGACTGAATACGCATCCAGTGGAACTTAGGGGTAAGCAGACCTGTCAAAGATCCAAATGCTTTGTCTTCCTATTGAAATAGATCTCTAGTTTGATGTCTGGAAAAGACAAAATCTACCTCATCCCGCATTGGTGTTTGCATGATGCAAGGAGGCTACTCTGCCTGCCTCCCTCCCTGCTTCTCTTCATCTGTTGAGTCCTTTTCAGCAGCCGGCAGAGAGTGTTGTCTTTCCACCAGAAAGGAAGAGTGAACGTTTGCTTGCCAAGCAGGGGTCGTCTGAGGGTGGCCAATCATCCAATTATCTGGATAAAACAGGTGGCACGTCAGTGGAAAAGCTCATTAAAATGGCACTCAATCTTGGCTTTGGGCTGCCTTTGGAAATGAAAGCACATTTCCTGTTTAGGGCTGCTGAGAATGTTTTTTTTTCTTCTCTTTTCTCCTCAAATAAAGTCAGAGGAGGCTTTCCCCCGACGCTGAATAATTGGACGCTGGAGTCCGAGCGAGTCGAGATTTACGTACTTGATATTCCCCACACTGGTCACCGCGATGGAGTCCGGTGCCGGGCCTTGGGCTCTTGTCAGCGGAGCAAAGCATCCCATCCGTTCTGGGCACGTCCCTCCAATACAAACGCCGCCTTTTCCTCAATCTCACGAGTTTTTACAATGTCCACTCCGCGGCTATTTATGGTGCATGAAAGTTCAAATTGAATTTGTAGATAGGGGGGCCCGTGCCGAATCACACGTCTGCACGGCGAAGGCCCCCCTTTGCAGCCTGTAATCCTGAGGTCTGCGCTGACATTTTTTTCTCATATCGAAAATGGACCATAAAACCAAAGGTCAGGCGGTTTCCTCGCGGAGATTGCGCAACATCATTGCAAAGGGGGGGGGGGGTCGAAAGGAGGGGAAAGAAATGGGAGTTAGCTTGCAAGCGCCCGCTTTGCGGCTAAGTCAGGGACAATAAGTCTTAATGGCTGCAGGAGCACGCACTGTAGGTGAGCGGTGTGAAACGGGGGGGGGGGGGGCAGTCTCGGCAGAGAGGGGGTGGACCCGCAATCCAGCCGCTACATTGAAGATGAACTGGAAACTTAACACCGAGCCCGAGCCCACTCAATGAATATGACCTCATTGCCAGTTGTGTGTCCAATGGCATCTGTAATTTAGCAGAAAGGGTTAAAGCGCCCAAAGGTACCAATAGGAACTAGGTGCTGTACAGTGAAACAACTCAACGAAAACTATGAATAAGTCTTTCATCATTGGAGTTGGAGTTATGATGACTGTTTGGATTTCGCCTCAGCCTTTACAAGAAGCTTACAGCGACTCGACGAGAAGGCCAAGAATGCAACCATCCGCACATTACGTAACACAATAGCTCCATCGCGGGTTTTACATAACGAATGACATGATTTGAACGCGGCAAAAAGACGTCTAATGGTGAAATATGGTTCGGATCTGATTTAAGGTAATCCTGCACCGTATTCCGCATGCATACAGCGCGCAGCTATGAAAGAAGACCCCCGTGAATCCTCTGCGTGCACAGTCATCAGTTACGGAGATCCATCTCGTTCCGGCTTGTCGCTGCCCTGCCTGCGCATTACGGTGCTCAAATGACCGCTGGTCAGAATTAACATAATATGTACAACCACGTGTATTCCTCTTTTGGAGATAGCGCAGTTTGAGCACACACACACACACACGCAGTCCAAAACATTACCATAATATGCACATGCAAGACGCAATCTACAAATAAGCAAAAATCAGACGCTGCCATTGTTTTGCGAAAATAAAATAAGCCTCTTACAGAATGAAGGCTGCGTGTAGGACGTCCTTTGAATCCCAACCAGGAGAGAAGCAATCCACCCAGACTAAAGGTATAGTATTTTGCAGCGGGGGACAAAAGCCAGCAGAAGTGAGATTGCTCATCTGTGTAATACCCCCTCTCTCGCTCTGTTTTCTGTTTTGTGCCATTAAACAGTCCACGCTATAACGCACTGTGGAAATTGGCGGAGGCTGCTCGTCTTCCTCGAAATAGTCTGGTTTGCACGCAGCCGTTAACGAGGAGACTCAGCCATGGCTGCCAGGGCGTGTTAAACAAACGCTGTTCGCGCTTTTACCGCAATTAACCGCGCACGTCTTTAAAACAGACGCATTCGGAAACCGATGCCCGTCCGTCGGCTCCCTCGTTTGTCACGTGGTGGCGAGCCGGCAGCCATCCCGTCTGCCCCTGTTCCGGGGACAAGCCCCTATAGAAGCCAGGTACGGGGGGGCCAGGATCCGTGCCCTGTCATCCCGGAGAGGGAGAGTTAATCCTTGCAGACAGCGGGGAACGGCTGCTATCCCGGCCTGTCACAACCACTCGGGGCCCTCGCAGCTGAGGCCGTCACACTGAAAGCCAGCGCTCCGCAGAGAAGAACGGGACGAGGGGGGAGGATAGGAAAAAGATGGGGACGGAGGGGGAGGAGGAGGGGAGGTGAGGGGATGGGGGCTAAAGGAGAGGATTTACATGCGTGGCTGTTCTCTTTATGCCACCCAGAGGACTCAGGTGGAGTAGGAGGATTTATGGCAGCACCTGAGAAGGTAGGAGGCACCCGGAGACTGTGACGGATATTAACAGTTTTATTATTGTGACCTTTATGTGCGATACACCCCTCGGTCGCATGGCCCTCTTATGTCACCCTCGGAGTACTTCCAGGATTAATCAACAGCAGCGGAGAGGTCTCGCCGGCACGGAGAGGTGTTGGCACACCTTTGCACTTGGTGACTCACGCCCGGGCGCAACACTTTCTAATCAGTGCCCCGGTCGCCCTTAGTCACACAATTAGCTAATTTATCTTATTTACAGTAAAGCTGCTAATGCAGTTCACAACAACCGTTTCAATCAATCATCTTGCGATTTTGAACACTTATGAAACGGTTTGTTGGAAAGCAAGAGTCAAACTTTGTGGGAAATCAAGTCAAACGATCTCACCTTCCATCACTTGTCTGGGACAGCCAGATGTCCAAACCACTGCAGGATCACAATGCTTACCTCTGGTTTACCCTCCTCATCATCATTATATTCACATTATGTCTTCTCTGATATTACGCTGTACTGCACTATGTATGTAGTCATGGGTGTCTCCACAGCACGACCGCTCTGGGATCCAGGGGGTCCAGGCCGTTCCTAAATCGAACTTGAGTCTAGATTATACAGCACTGGGTGTGGATGCAACCTCGCAGTGATGCGTGCCCGATCATCTTGTGCTTTTCTCCAAGCTGTGGCGCTGATACTGGAGCCTGAATTCCCCCAAAGGGAATCCCCCAAGATATCAATAAACTTCCCGTCTATCCACGCTACATCAAAATCACAGGACGGCACTTTATTTAGTCTGCTTCCTACAGACACATGCGTTGGTTGCGTAACCACATCTGAAAAAATATTCGACTTGAAGGTTTTTCATCCGCATTTCAACATCTATTAGATACAGTGTTCTGCGTCTCTGCCAGAGGTACCCTCGTATCTGAGCTAAGGCTTGTGCTGCGCTAACTGAACATAGCGCTGAAACAAGACGCAGTACAGGGGGATTTATCGGGGACTGTCGAGCTGTTCGATGATGATTGATGGCCATCCGAGAGTCAGAAGGCGGGGATGTGCAAGGAGCAAAGATCCATGAAATCCATGTGTCAGGTGTCAAGGATGCACCGCAAGCCAAGCAGTCACAATTTGTTGCATCTGCATTTTTCTTCGAAGCGGAGAACGAGGGGGCAAGTTTTTCGTGGAGAAAGAGAGAGCTAAAAGTTGAAGATAGGACGAATTCACCTGTGCAAGCCGACATGGTCTAAAGTTGACAAACCTTTATCGTGTTTAAGAAGCGCGAACCACATTCTGTGGATTACGGCCAGTTTTAACGCCACTTCGAAACCACACACACAGATACAAATGATTTTGTGTTTTTGTGTTGAGTTGGATTTCTAAATCTGCACT
Source organism: Karalla daura (assembly GCA_029224185.1). Lineage (NCBI taxonomy): Eukaryota > Metazoa > Chordata > Actinopteri > Chaetodontiformes > Leiognathidae > Karalla > Karalla daura. The sequence continues at coordinate 1,107,174 of CM055210.1, read as the reverse complement.
TGTCAGGGAATTAAAGGCCTGCCCTGGGTGCCTCATTCTTGGACAGAGCGCAGTGTTAAGAAAAGAAGGCGCGAGCCACCGGATGAATGGACTTGAGGGCATTGGGAACGAGCTCCTCTTGTCATACGCGAAGGCTCCCTGACACGACATACCTCCCGACCGAGCCCATTTGAAATTCCATCAGTAGTGGTCCTTTCAAAATAAAAATAAAAAAAATGAGTAAAAAAAGAGGATGGGGGGGCTAGAATGAAGAGAGAAAAATAGATCAATATTTAATTTTCTCCCCAGGAGATATGTTCAGGCACTAATCAGCAGCGACTGCAAAAGATGACACCTGGAATAGCAAGCAGGAGGGGCGAGATGTCCTCCGTCTCCTCTCCTCTCCTCTCCTCTCCTCTCCTCTCCTCTCCTCTCCTCCCCTCTCCTCTCTCCTCTCCTTCCACCAGTTCTTTTGCCTCCCGGGGACTCTCTCTGTTTGGCTCCGCTGTCTTTATCAGTACTGCATTTCTCCTTCATTCAGTCACATCCATTTTTCCATCTCTTTCTGTGCTCCACAGGTCCGCATTCCCCCCTCCCATTCCTCCAGCACCCTGGCCTCACCTCCTCCCTCCCTCCTTCCCTCCCTCCCTCCCTCCCTCCCGTCATCCATCCACTCCATTTTTCTCTCCCTGAAAAAAGAGAAAAAAGTCCCATCTCTCTGTCTCTCACTTTCAATCTCAGTAGGCTCAGTAACTACATGTCCGGCATGACGGACCAGCAGAGATTGGTCTTGGAGGAATAAGCAGAGATTGGCTTAAGAAAATCACTGTATGTGTGGCAGATATACTGTAAATCACAGCAGGCTCTTGCCCCCCATCCCCAACCCTAACCCCCCCCCACTGTGAAGCCTTTCTCCATCACAAAATTCTCCTGCAGCTCCCGACACACCCGGAGCCTGGCCGTTTCTGTCTGTTCACAGTCCGTTCTACTGGAGGACTAAACCGCTTTTTATATACACTACTACATACGGGTCCCTTTCCCCTCCGTATCTTCTCCAAGCCGATTTATGTCGCAAAATTAAAAAATTGAACAAGGAGTGACTTGAATTTCAATTCGGCCGTCAAATTTTGAACATGCGCAGCGAGCATGACGTCGAGTTCATAGAGTAATAGAGTATAGAGCAATCACAGCGTTTAGAGATGGTTCAGAGTTGGGTGTAATTAGTGAGAAATAGTGGAATTTTCTTCTTTGCATTCTTTGCATGCCAGTTAATTTCATTCCTGTTTTTCCCATTCAAATCCCCCCCCAATTCAAACTAAATTGCAAAAAACTCATTAAAAAAGAGGCCTAAGAGGTCTAAAATTCTGATTTTTTTTCACCCACACGTTCACACGTGGTGGCGTTAAGGTCAGAGTGCAAGGTCTGACCCTGACCCTGACCCTGACAGAGAGTCGGCTCCATCAAGTGCATGCCAACGTGTGTATTCTTGGACCTTTACAGTCCGGTATACAGTATAATCGAGGCTTTCTCTACTCTTCTTCTGCTGCGGTGGTCTGCAGTATATATGTTGTCTGAAATAAATGTACGATAAAAAAAAAGAACACATGTCCATCGCAGCTTACATTTCCTGGAGAGAGGAACTACAGTGCGGCAATGAAGTGATTTCAGCGGCCTCGCTGTGATTGCATTTGTGAGGCTCACACACTTTCATTTGGTAAAATGGAGCAACCTCATCTGTATTTCAAAAGCATTGCGAATTCATGTTCCCTCTCTCACTCTGGATTTAACAAGACCTCAAGCGCCATGAGCTTCCAACTTGAACAAATTCACACAAATTGGGGCTTATCACGTCAAATTACTCCTGTGATTCTTGTGCCAGAGATGCCTGCCTGATAGCAACAGTAGCATTTTTAATATGAAAGACATAGCGGAGGAGGCGCTTAGATTCTTTGCTCAATGAAAGCCATGGTGCGAGAAAAGGTACCCCTGCGAGCAAAAATTGCCTTTAAATTCCTCGAAGCAATAAACGCAGGCACCTGTTAGCGTTGAAGATTGAGAGTGAAAAAACACGTTCAACCTGGCGTTGTCGAATGAAATGGCCAAAGATGTATGGCAGGTCTGAAAGCGTCATCGTGCCATTGTACATGTTGAGGCAGGATCTGACGTTAAATGCTGGGAGACAAATATGTCGTTTCATGTATTCTCCCGACTTCAAAAGTTTGCATGTGCCTGCATTTGTTCAGGCACCTGAGTACATGGGGACACATGACTGCAGGTTGTTGAAATAGAATCCAAAGCATGTCTGATGGTGCTCACGAGTAAATCAGGATGGATATTGCCATTCAACCATTCAACATCTCTTTTGACATGCATTGTTCATCACAGATTTTGTCTGCGGTGCAATTTCAAAAGTCACTTCCGCCTGCGATGGAAACGGAGGGGCTGCTGAGCTGGTGGTGACACGCACCGAACACGCTGGACACCTCCGCTCAGCCACCTGCGAGCGGATCGGCCCCATCGTTGATGCTTTCAGGTGTTTCTGCTGCTTCAGACTCATTATACAGGTGATGATGGGGACCGGTGCCAGAGCTGAATGTGTTTACATCAAAATTCACAACCGATACGAGGTAGAATTTGAAGCACAGCCAAAATGATTAAAGGTGATACGGCAGCCCTTTTCTTTTAAGTGTAGACCTCTGGTGGCTGGCCTTTGCTGCCGCTCTGCCGGGTAACATCAAGTGCAGAACCCACCAGCACCACAGAGGAGCCAGCCCATAAATCAAGGTCAAATGGCTTAAGGCGTGCTACGAGAAGGCTCACAGAAACTTCAACGCCAGCCTCAACACCAGTTGGGTTTTCAAGGAGGGCTAGGATTCACAGCTAGGCTTAAGGCAACAACTCCTAAGCCTAGTCTCAAACTAGCAGCCAAAGTAAGGGTTAACACAGAGGGAGAAGGAAAGAAAGAAGAACGAAAGAAAGAAAGAAGTCCCTTAATTGACCCATTATAGAGACATTTAATGCACTGCAGCAGCCTGGGAGAAATTTAACACTCCCTTTCTTTCAGTGAAAAGAAAGAAACAATGGGGTTGAGCATAAGCTTTGCATGCATCGAGTTAAACACAGCAGTTCAACACAAGCACAAGCTTGAATTACTAAAAAGTAGCTCTCAGGTATTTACAACTTCACTAAACCACATAGTTACCGGGGAAACTTTCTAACTACAACTGTGAATCTAATATGTGGAATATTATAAAAACAAGAAAGACTTTACAAAAAAGAACGTGCCCTGTACTGTGTTCATACATGATTTAAATTCTGCATTGAGCTTATGCAAATTATAATTCACTAACCTTTTTTAATACGAATTACTCCTTTGGCAGAACACTTTTATCCAAAGCAACCTAAAATTGAGAGGTGGTGGGTTTTAAACCGGTTACCTTTGGGTTTTAACTCCAGGTACTTAACCAGTCGGCCACAGCTGCTTTTAAACCCATGCATTACTGCAGTTTGTCTCTGTTCAGTTTCTTCTCTTCATGACCTGCACCTCTCCATCAGTATCCTAGTGTAGCTGATAGAGCCGTGTCAGCCCACTAGGATACTGCATTCCTTGAATGCAGGCCTACACACAGTTCCAACAGTCTCAAAATGTTTGAAAACGCTCCTGGGCAACCCCCTCCATGGTCCTGCTCCCACATACTGCTGTTACTGTGGTTCTGGAAAGTGTAAAGCATGAAACCTCAGATCTCTGTATATTGCTTTGCTTCTGCTCTCTGGGCCATCCTGGGTGAGGATCCCCTCCTCTGTCTTTCACCCTGAGGCCTCTCACGTTAGTTACCCTGTTAGAGGTTTTTGCAGGAGTTTATGTGTGTGTGTGCACATATGTGTGTATACTGTATGTGTGTGTGTGTGTGTGTGTGTGTGTGTGTATGATGTATATGTGTGTGTGTGTATACCAAACTCGCGAATATATGGACCGAACTCCATTCCATATATATATATATATATATATATATGGCATGCGGTTCAGGAAATGCCATAATATACATATGTATGTATGTATGTATGAATATATATATATTTTTTCAATTCATTTATTTCATGTAAAGTGTTGAGATAACATTGTTATGAACGGGCACTTCAGATAGATTTGAGGTTAAAGTTCTCAGTGAAGAATGATTGAATGCAATAAGCACTATAGGAGGTAAGTGGACTTTATCAAGTGGATGTAAAGGTTGTTCAAGGTTGATCTGTTGTGGGCAAGTCTGACACCAGGACAGCTCGCTAATCAAGCTGTCCTGCAGATGCAGGCCGTGTATGCATGCAAACGGCACACACACAAAAGACACCCACAGACACGCAGCGGAACAGAAACTCGTGTGAGAAATTACCTTAGAAGACAGCATGCTGTACAGTGTATTTTTTGGGCAGACCACCATCCGACCTGACCTGGATGGCAGGAGAGTATCTGTGTGTGTGTGTGTGTGTGTGTGTGTGTGTGTGTGTGTGTGTGTGTGTGTGTGTGTGTGTGTGTGTGTGTGTGTGTGTGTGTGTGTGTGTGTGTGTGCGTGTGCGTGTGCGTGTGTGTGTGGATACGTGGACAGAGGTCTCTTCTGTCTGCACAAAGTCTCTGGGGGACAGTGAGAGAGGTAAAGAGACAGGAAGATGCAGGAAACCTTCGCCCCAATGGGAAGTCCCAGCCCAGCTGCTGCATGCCTGCCTCACTCTGCCTCCTGATTCTCTGCATGCCCTGTCAACCTGTCGGCTCCACCAGCCACTACATACACACACACACACACACACACACACACACACACACACACTGTAAACACATTAACACCTTCCAGGTTTGTACAACACAACATTTTTCACTTCACTTCCTGAATTCTAGTTGAATTGAAGTCACAAACAGAATGCAGGATTTCATTTTGAGTATCAGTTAAAGGAGATGCAACATTAAAACTCATTCAGCAGTTAGATGTCAATATGACTAGATGTCCTTCCGAAAGCAAAGCTGAAATGTTCATAAATATTCGAGTTAGCAATCATCGAACATGAAATATTATTTTCCTCAAACCAGTAGCACTTGATTTATTTCAAGTTTCAATGTGTGGAATACGACGGAAAAACCCTTTCCCAGAATTTCCCGGAATGCTTTACTTTGATCAAAAGTCTTTAACTTGACTTCCCATCTGATGTGGACAGAGATCGTTTGAGAGCTTCTTTGCTGATACATTTTATGGTTAGAGCTGGACAATGTTTGAATGTCCAGAAGTGGAAAGTATCTAATCTCTCTGGCCAGGGGCGGAACCCAACCTGAGCTTTGCCCGGCCCTGCTTGCTTTGCGCCTCAACGACAGAAAAAAAAAAAGTCACCGTTTTGAAGATGTCAATCTCATACTTCAACCCTCTGCTTGAAGAGACTGGGACTTAAGATCCCTTTCATCCGCTCACTCACACACACGCACACGCACACGCACACAGACACAATGAGCTCTCCTCCGAGCGTGAGACAATGTGTTTAATTAATGCTGACACCACTCTCATAGCAGGACGCTGTGTGCGTTGCTGTGTGACTCCACAGCAATCTGCTTGTTCGACAGTGTGAGCCCGGAAGTTGCCGCGGCCGCACTGTGCGGAGCATGAGTGGATATTAGATCTTATGCAAAGCTCTTTCCCCACACATAGCGAAGCCAATTCTCACCCTCAATGTCACCTACAAAGTCTTAAGGAACCCTCAATTAACTTATTAGCAGCTCTGCAGAGCTTAACGTGGCCACTGATGAAGGGAGCGTGGAGGGGAAATAAACCTTACGGCAGGAAATGGGAACTCAGAGCAGTGCATTTGGTCGCGAACACGCTTTGCAGAAGCGCGAGCCTGCGCCGTCCGGGCGTCTTACGGAAAAGCGAAGACTCGTTTGTTTCTTGTTTTGTCTCCGCTGGCCATCTCGTTATTCCGCCCTTTTTGCAGCAGCGGCTATTCCAACTGTCAATCACTAACGTCGATGGAGCTGGTTAGTAATAGCCATCGCAGAAGTGGGTGTTTCGCTGTTTGGTGGCGGTGTGGTGTTTGATATATTTCAGAGCTATCCCACTGATATTTCTGTAGGCTGCAGCCCTGCAGCCTGGCAGAGACGCACACAAATTGGATGCTGCGCTACATCTTCTTTCGTGTGACGTTAGCACCTTGCCATCCCTCATGTTTGGGAACATGGACGGCCATCGCTGTCACTGCACTCCTTTTAGAACGTTCAGTGTCATCCCTGTTGTCACAGTTTCTCTAAGTACTCTCCCGTCGACTCCACCTCTGCAGCCACACCCCTCATGCTTCTCACCTGTGACCACAGCCGCTTCCCATCCATGCCAATCAGACGCAAGACACCTACCCTGGTTCCTCCCTTTGCCAGTCTGTAGATAATCATCATCACCCTGCATACCTCTGACCCGTCCTGCCACCTGCTAACCCGCCGGCCCATCGCCTCGGTCTGTTCCCCTTCCTCCCTCCTTTTCTCTTCCCATTTTCCTGTCTGCTCCAATAGTTTTTTTTTTCCCATCGCTATGCCCACTCTTGCTTTCCCTGTCAGCACTCCTATGTAGTTAGCGTCCCGGCTGGTTCGCAGATTCCACTGATTTTGGAATGTTCCTTGTCATCACTGTGTAATTCCACTGATTTTAGAATGTTCAGTGTCATCATTGTGTCATTCCACTGATTTTAGAATGTTCAGTGTTATCACTGTCATTCCATTGATTTTAGAATGTTCAGTGTCATCATTGTGTCATTCTACTGATTTTAGAATGTTCAGTGTCATCATTGTGTCATACCACTGATTTTAGAATGTTCAGTGTTATCACTGTCATTCCATTGATTTTAGAATGTTCAGTGTCATCACTGTGTCATTCCACTGATTTTAGAATGTTCAGTGTTATCACTGTCATTCCATTGATTTTAGAATGTTCAGTGTCATCATTGTGTCATTCCACTGATTTTAGAATGTTCAGTGTCATCACTGTGTCATTCCACTGATTTTAGAATGTTCAGTGTCATCACTGTGTCATTCCACTGATTTTAGAATGTTCAGTGTCATCACTGTGTCATTCCACTGATTTTAGAATGTTCAGTGTCATCATTGTGTCATTCCACTGATTTTAGAATGTTCAGTGTCATCACTGTGTCATTCCACTGATTTTAGAATGTTCAGTGTTATCGCTGTCATTCCGTTGATTTTAGAATGTTCAGTGTCATCACTGTGTCATTCCACTGATTTTAGAATGTTCAGTGTTATCACTGTCATTCCATTGATTTTAGAATGTTCAGTGTCATCATTGTGTCATTCCACTGATTTTAGAATGTTCAGTGTCATCACTGTGTCATTCCACTGATTTTAGAATGTTCAGTGTCATCACTGTGTCATTCCACTGATTTTAGAATGTTCAGTGTCATCATTGTGTCATTCCACTGATTTTAGAATGTTCAGTGTCATCATTGTGTCATTCCACTGATTTTAGAATGTTCAGTGTCATCACTGTGTCATTCCACTGATTTTAGAATGTTCAGTGTTATCACTGTCATTCCGTTGATTTTAGAATGTTCAGTGTCATCACTGTGTCATTCCACTGATTTTAGAATGTTCAGTGTTATCACTGTCATTCCATTGATTTTAGAATGTTCAATGTCATCATTGTGTCATTCCACTGATTTTAGAATGTTCAGTGTTATCACTGTCATTCCATTGATTTTAGAATGTTCAGTGTCCTCACTGTGTCATTCCACTGATTTTATTTAGAATAGTCGTTGTCATCACAGTGTAAATCTGCTTTTAGAATGTTCAGCGTCATCACTGTGCCATTCCTCAGATTTTAGAATGTTCAGTGTTGTCACTGTCATTCCACTGCTTTTAGAATGTTCTGATCACTGTCATTCTGATTATAGAATGTTCTGTGGCATCACTGTGTTAGTCTACAGATTTTAGAATGTTCAGTGGCATCACGGTCATTCCCATGATTTTAGAATGTTCAGTGTCCTCACTGTGTCATTCCACTGATTTTAGAATCTTGTGTTATCACTGTCATTCCACTGACTTTAGATTTTGAGTTTCATCACTGCGTTTTCCCACTCATATTAGAATGCTATTGACAGCCTGTGCGAGGGTCTAAGGGGGTTTTTACTGTGTGCATGTTGTCGCTCTCTTTGTAAAGGGCCTTGCCATAACGTCTGTTATGAACTGGCACTTAAATAAAGCTGGCTTGAGCTGAGAACACTGTCACCGATAATGAATTGCGGTGCTTAAATTTGATATGCGAGGTAGGGTACCGCAAAGCGGAGACCGCAAAAAGGCGTCTGTAAAAACTATTCTGGGTACCCGTCTGCCTCCTTTGTCTTCTTTTGTATCTAAGGGAGAAATTGATTTCTGAAGGCTATATCAGAGAGCCTCAGACTTTCTTTTCATTCACTCCAATCCTCTTTGTACTCGCAAAGCTAAAAAGACAACTGTTGGGGAAAGCGGTCCGAAAGGGGAACGTTGTGGAACACCTAAAACCCCTGTTTGGAACACCCCACAGGTAACAAGTGGTGTTGATGACATACATGATATACGTAGCTTTGAGCCACCTGTATGAAAACCACCGTAACCATTCAGTGCAATCCATTTGCAAAGCAGAATAAAGTGTTACGTAAGCACATGTTCTCTCTCTCTCTCTCCCCTCACATAACTTTTGTGTCAGAAGGTCCTTCTCTGCTCTGTCTCAGTCCCTTCGTCTTCACCCTCCCTCGCACTGCGCCCCTCCTTCTCTCCTCCCCCGTGCTCTCCCTCTCTCCCCCTGCAGGCGGTGAGCGTCTTGCACAAAGTGATGCGATGGTTGTAATTGGTCGCCCTCTGCCAAAAAATCAGATCACTGCTGGCGGTGGCACTGCTCTGGCGATTACCCATAACTCCCCCCCCCACTACGACCCTACAGATCAAGGGCCTTACTCCAGAGAGAGTGCATCATAGCGAGAGGAAACGAGTCGCAGACTAATTTTGTTCATCATTGTTTTGTTTCGTTTTGTTTTTTTGTCCAACCCCCTTTCCTCACAGTGGTGGCGGTCCTCTATCGATCGGAGGCGTCACAAACAGCTGCTTTTCCGATTAGTAGCAGACCGATGAGAGGCTGAATGACGATTAAAGCCTGCTCTGCCTCTAAAGCATCAGCCGTTGGTCACCTTTCCCCTTGCCCATCCTGTCTCTCTTTTTCCTCATTCCCTCTCCTGTCCTCCTCTTTCTGGAAAAAAAGAAAAGGAGCTGATGAAATCTTTGGGCCTGTGAGCAATTGACTTGAGATTGCCTGGGCTTCTCAGGCACTCCATCGACCCTTCATTCTCCGCAAGGGTCACGCTTGATGTGGTCCTTTATTAGCTCAAATTAGGCCTCTGTGTCTCAGAGAAGGGAACATCTATCTCCTTATTCATTTGTTCTCCTTGTCCCATTTATTTACTTAGTTGGCTAGGCAGGGGGTTGTTTGGACAGAGAGCGCTGGTCGCCCCAGGCAGGGACACAAATAACATCTTATGCACGTTAGTTACAAATCACCAATGCGGGGTGAGGCTCAGAAAAGGGGGGACGGACGAGGGCTGTGGTAAGGAAAAGAAACTCACCGCGATGTTACAAGGACAACACTGAGTAATCGTATAACCCTATTCATTCCCATCTGCAAATTATTCAATATATAATAAGTTCTAATCAATAGCATCCGCTAACTTTTTAAAACCGTCCCCCCCCCCGTTCTACATTTATCCACGCCTTTCTTTCTTCATTCCCATTATGGTGTGGAAATTGGGCCGTGTGTCATAATTATCCTGCCACGGTGCCGCTGTTCGTTTCAAACAGGTGGAGAGAGTCGCACCAAGTAATATGAAGATCTACTCGACAGCCATCCTATGAGTAATCACTTCGGATCTCTCTCTCTCTCTCTCTCTGTGTCTCTCGGGCAGAGTATATGACTTGTATGTTCTGGGCTGATACCACTGGAGAGCCCTTAAAGCGTCTCTTAAAGTTAATGTCACAGATAATCGAGTTGTTTCGTCCATATGCTACTCTCACGCAGCGTTTCCACACTTAGGAGAAGCAACTGTTTTGTTTCCGCCCGCCCCGCACCTCTCGGGGACTCTTTTGGGCCCATGAAGGGGTTAAACGTTTCCAAAACGCAGCACAGCGTTTATCCCCCCGGTTACGTCTCTGGCCACGGGGTGCGAAGCACAGATCTTTCATCGATGACTTGCCATTACACATTTCCACTGCTGATTCACGACTCAATTATCAGCTCATTAACGCGCCGTATCAATCTATAGATTGATGGCCACGAAAAGCAGTGGCCCCGCGGGCGCTGGGCTATCAAGCTAAGGAAACGGCTGATACACATGAGCAATTGGCTCGATGGCAGATCCTATCTTGCGAATGGTTGAGGGCGTCTGGTGGCTTGTCCGCGGCTACTGCACGTGGCGAAACGGACGGCCCAGGCGGACGTGACGTCTCTGCAGCAGAGACAGATGCTCTCTTTCCCAATCAGCCAATTCATCACTGCGCATGCTACATTACGGTCCTAACGAGCCTCCCGGCAGTTGTTTCACCCAAGCCCCACCCCTCCGTGACGGCTTGCGAAGGGCGCGACTGAAGCCAGGTGCTTGACTTGCAGGCGGCAGCCATTCCTCGCAATGGAGCCAGCAGAAACCAAAAGGCGGGAGTTCCAGAGACGGATATAACATTTCACCTCCGTCCTCCTCAACACACCCGCTGATCCATACGATCCGTACTGGATATCGGAGAGTAACACGGCCATGCGAACGAGGTAAACAGTCTGTTCGTCCAATTAATGTGATTGACGCTCTCTCCTCTGTGAGTCTCCCTGTCGGCCAAATGGACCCGCCCATATTCACTCATTTCTTTAAGCTCCGATACCTTCTTCATCACGGAATTATTTGCAAATCGACCTCCACATCACACGCTGGCACATGAAACTTTGGCTGTTGAGGCCGGTGTGAGTCACGAAAAAAGATTATTGAATGAGTATTTCACGATTGAAAATGGCGTTTTATTGACTGGGTGTGTATTGGAGAAAGTGCTTTTTTGGAGCCAGGCCTGGCAGATCACCGTGGTATGTCAAGAAAAGTGACTTCCGCGCAGGCTTCATTTTTCGTAGCGGGAGACTACGTCCATCTTTTATATACAGCCTATGGCAGGAGGCATTGCGCCCAGCAAGGGAGAGGTTAAAAAAAAAAAAAACAAAGCCATGCAAAGCCATTCGTGGTGTGTTTCTATATGATGAGCCGCTGTACCGTCATCATCTCCGGAGGGCGGGTCTGGGTTTGTTTTTTTTTCCCTTTTTTTTATTTTCTCCTTAACAGCATCTGCTTGCATTCGTAAGAAGTGAAAGTGAGGTGGGGGGGGGGGGGGGGGGGGGGGGGGGGGGGGGGGGCGCTGGGGGGGCTGATGGGAGCAGACAGAGAGCGCAGGGGTTGCTGTCAGACGGAGAGCCGCTTGCCTCTGCTTATCTCAAATACCCTCTCCGTCTGATCACGAATCACAGCCCTGACTCAACTCCAGTTGGGAGAGAAGTAGAGCCGTGCCCCCTCAGCCATCTCCATCGCCTGTACCCTCTCCTCATCTCCCTTCCTCCTCTTCCACCTCCCTCCATTTCTCCAATGGGCCCTGTGACCTGGGGCGGTGTGCTGGCCTTTAAAAAGGCAAACTTGTAATCTGATAATTAACAATCTGCTAAATTTCTCAAAAGGAAAACAGTCATGAGAAATGTCTGCCTCATGCCTGTGAGTGGGATGACCTTTTGCCGAGGCTGGAATGGCAGGCGAAGCAAGGCGACTCACTTAGAAGCATTTAATTAGCTCTGCTCATGGCTGTGTGCACTGGCAATGGACAGAGGAGGGAGGAAGAGACGGCGGGGAGGACGAGGGCTGAGATAAGTCAGAGAGTGACAAAGGCATGGGGAAGGAAAACAGATTCTTGAGCAATGCATATGTCTCTGTCCTCAAAGAATGGCAGTGAAGTGCGAGCGATGGTGGACAATGAGGGTCACAACAACATCGAGAACGACTCTTGAATTTTGCTCAAATTCATGGATTTGAGTTTGATGAGATTTGACGAAGCAAACATGATGTGGAATTTTGATTTGAATTTCGATGATAAAACATGGAATTACAATCTGGACAAATTCAAAGAAATTCATATGCATTAAGGTGCAGTGCTTAACAATCAAACATACACAAACATACAATCAACATTTCTAAGTGGTTGACTTAATTTTGGTGAAGTAGAGTACAGCATGTGTTTCATATTTTCATTGCTGCTACATTTCATGGTCAAAGCCAGAGTGTAGTAAGACTTCAGTATTGAAACAGATCGAATAAGATCTTATCATTTTCAATTTCAGGATGTAATCATGACTTTTTTGGGGTCTTTCGATGGTTTGAGTGTTAAGGTTTAAATGAAATTGAGACCAGGCCCTGGATTCTGAATCGTTAACATCCCCGGTTGGGAGTAAAAGGAATCAGTTGTTTCTGCCTGTGGAGTCCAAGAGGACCCGGCTGGTGAAGCCCGGAGGCGAGCCTCAGAGGTCAGGAAGCATGGCTTTAAAGTGCGACTCCAAAAGGCGAACTTAAAAAAAGGTGCACGAGAACTTTGTGGCCACCCATACTTTGGTTTTCCTTTTCATCTGTGTTTGTTCTTCCTCTTTGACTCTCTCTAGCCTGGCTTATTTATGCATTAACCACAGTATGGGAACATATCAGCCCTGTGGCACATTCAGTGGCTTTGCCCCATATGTCATTGTTAATGTGTTGTAAACAGAGCTGAGCTCACAGAGCAGTATGAAATGCTCTGGATACTCTCTCTCTCTCCGTCTCTCTCTCTCTCTCTCTCTCTCTCTCTCTGTGCATCAAAACCTTGTGGAGTGGGTCAAAATCAAATCAAGTCAATATGGGAAATATCCATGTTCTTTTAGGTATCGTATTTAACAACAAAGAGCAAGTAATCCAACCATGCGAAAATCTACCTTGTGATTAGGTATTAATGAATGTATTTTGAAAAAGTCAGATTGACACAGACATATCCAGTAAAAAAAAGAAGAATAACACTTTTACAGTACTGCAGCTGAACCCAGAGCTGGATGAGGATGGAGGATGAGTTACGAACTTACACCTGCTTGTACTGTAGCACCTCTAGCATCTTTTGGCTTTTCATGTTTTCCATGTCTTCGTGGTACCAGATCTGTAGTGGTATAGGAGCACAAAGATGTCTACTACTGGACTACTTACTACTTTCAGCTCAGTTTTTCCATTTTCATAGGTCCACAGTGATGGAGTTCTTTGAACGATAATTCTGTTTGGTAACACAGTTCGAATGAAATCGAAATTCTCCAACTTCTTTTCAAATTTTTTCACGGTCGGGATTGTTTTGGGGTTCTCTTTGCCTCTGCCTCGCCGCTTCACTGCCTCACGGTTAGAGATGTGGAAACGTACCCTTCGAGTCAAGTCAAGTCAAATGCAAACGGAACCCTGGCTGTGATTTACTGCCAGAGAAACGGGAGCAACGTGTCTCCGAAAATCCATAAACAAAACAGCCAGGGGAGCGCCGATGGAAGCCAATTCACACAAGTCAATAGAGGATCATTATTCCTGCTCATTCCAGGCGCGCACGGGCGAACGGCGGCCGCCATGTTGGTGCTGGGGCTCCAAGAGGCGGGTGGAGTTAATGCACTTAGAGGGTTAATCACTGCATTTGTATGCAAATATGTATTTAAGTGTGTCTGGCCTCATGGGAGGGTTTAATGAAGGAATTGGGCCCAGGCAGTGGGTGACATTCAGCGGCTGTGTAACCTCGGCGGATAGCTTCCCCGACGCTATTTGTGAATGTTAATTGCTTTTCTCGGCCTCCGCTGCCTCCTCCTTCCCCACCTTTCCCTCAGTCCCGGGCAACGCGGGACTCTCGCTGTCCTTTAAGCCGGAGCTGTTGTTTAAGAGAGGGACCGTCCTCTCGGGCGTCCCGGCGCGGGGGGCGCTCAGAGGGGCTAAAAACAGAGGCTTCGGTCATCAGAGGTGTGACCCCTTCTCCCCGCTCTGGCACGCTACCTAGGCGAGGCTGGAGTGCGAAATCCTCCTCGGAGCGAGATTCGCGTATCTTGCAGGACAGAGGGTTCATCTGTTCCGGAATCATTTAACGAGAGAGAGACAAAACGAGAGCGAGGTCCGTAGGTTCTTCTGGTCGGCGAGTTCACACGTCAACAAGCGAGGGGATGGGAGGGGAGCTGGGGGGGGGGGGGCAGACGGGGACCGCAGATAGACATCTTTCCATTCCTGACAGAGAGCTTTGAATTGAGGTAATCCACAGAGCTGTGGAAATTAAAACCTCGTCTGTTTGAAAACAGCAGCAAATAGACCTTTTGATTCTGCCGCAGAAGGAAAATTTGCCTAAATCAAAAGATCAGCGCCAGTGCGTATGGATTATGTTTCACTTTTATGCTCAGCCGTCTAACTCCCCCTCTCTTTCTTTATTGCCTGCCTACATTTTCCTCCTCCCTTCCTCCATCTGAGTATTGAGGTCTCACTGTTTCACAGGGAGGCGGGGGAAAGGGGTACGGACAGACAGAACAAGAATTTGATCCGGGCCCCACCTGTGATCTAATTTTGTCATGCGACTCCACCATCCACATAAGTGCCTTCATCCGCCTGTTGGAAGGGTCCCCGTCTGCAAATGGAACGTTCAACACGGCAGATCAGGACTCGGCATGTTGTCCCTCTCCTACCGCGTGAAACCCAGTCAACACGTGAAGTTCACTCATCAGCGAAAACCTGGAAGGGATCCAGGAATTGTCGTGGCTTGTGACCGGTTAACAGCGGCCGTAAACGTCTATGAATGACACGGATCTGTGTTAAAACGCTGAGCGTTTAGTCCGGAGCAGCGTTTAATGGGTTTGGTTAAGCGGCCAACATTGATAAGTCTGTTTCATGGCTATCACCCCCGCAACCTCCACCCCGTCCCCCCCCCCCCGCCTCCCCTCTGTTTTATTCTGTCTCTCTTGCTTGGAGGCTTCTACTTCTCTGGCAATATTCAACAAAAGCCATATAAATGCTAACAACGGCGCATCGATTTTCCTTTTGTGCATGTAAGTGTGTTTGTGTGTGTGTGTGTGTGTGTGTGTGTGTGTGTGTGTGTGTGTGTGTGTGTGTGTGGTCGTATCTGATACATCAATCTCATTAACACAGGATGCTTAGGGTGAGGGCCTCAGCACGGAACAATGAGTGACGTAAATTCAAACCGTCTCCTTCACAGGTTGAGGCGCCAGCAACCGCTGAGCCCTAATACATGGGCCACATTAGAGCCGGGCTCCAAAACCAGTGGTACGCAGAGAAAACACAAGTAGATGGGCGGGCTGAGAGATGATAGAGGCCAATTTATCCCCTCGCACACTGGGCCTGGTAATGTGTGTTTGTATACAGGCGAGGCGAGATTTCACAGTAGTATCGGGACATTAGAGAGAAAGGGCACCGGGATCAGTGTGTGTATCCATGGATGAGCGTGCGGGGATGTGAAAACGGTGTCCTGGCAACAACCCTTTCGCACATTAGCCAGCCCAGAGAAGTACGCGCCTCTAGTGGCCTGTCAGACGCGATCGAGCTCACAACAAAGGAAGGTTAGGTAGGGGACAGAATGGTGTCATTGGCGGCAAACAGCCGCAGCGGTTGTGAACGGCGCACTGCAAAGATGCCGCAGATGTGAAAGGTAACGCATTCATATTCATGGGGCAGTTTTATGTGCATACTGTAACTTGAAAGAACTTCCAACCGTAGCTGGCAAATGAAAGAGGGAGAGGTGATGATGTGGCATGCAAGCTACACCCACTGTGGGGAATGAAGGTGAGGTATAAAAAGAACGGGCTTGGAAGCCAGCATAAGAAACCTATGCGGCTGTCCAGAGAGGACTATGGGAAGGAAGCGGGAATGTGCTGACGTGCAGGGAACAAGAACAATGAAAGAATAAAAGGTCAGTGAGCATACAACACAGCGGATGATACACTGAAACAGTGAAGTGGAATACATGCCACTGCCGCTAGTCCATCCGCTAGTCCAGGCTCTTCACTCTTATAGTCGCACAGTTTAGTATTCCTCTGTAAATTGTTAGCATAAACCAAGCCCACCCATGTTATTTCATGTCTATTTAAAAGCTGGACAAACTAAAAGGAGTCCCAGTCCACCTGGGATTGTGGGAACGGTGGTAAATGGTGGATGGCACCGTCACCTCACAGTAAGCAGATCGGTTCAAACTCTGCGTGGAGTCTGCATGTTCCCCCTGTGTCTGCATGGGTTTCCTCCAGCTAATCCAGATTTCTCCCACAGTCCAAAAACATGGATGCTGAGGCCAACCGGATAGATGGATGGATTGATGCATGGACAGAGCTAAGTAGAGATCAGCCACTAACTTGCTCCATCAAACGGGTACCATTACACAGCTGTTTTAACGAGCCCAGAGACCCCCGTATTGTTCTAACGGTTATGCGGTTATGCAGGCTTTGATCACTTAGACGGGCCAGCGCTATACATCTTATCGCGTTGTCTTACTTAAAGGTCTTCATCAAAAAGCTCGCCGGAGAGGAGAGGTCGTGAAAGTCTGGATCGGGGCCCAACAACGCGCTCCATCACCGTCCTCCCCTCACCGCTCTCTCCAAAATGTGGAGGACAAACGCCTCGGCGTGCTCATAAGCCCCTTTAATCAGCCTGAGAGATTGCCTGCGCATCCGTTAACTCTGCCACTAATGGCTATTCTTCCTCATTAGGGCGCGCTATCGCTCCTCTCCCTCCACCCGTGCCGCGGGCGTGATCAATTCCTCTATCATTTAGGAGCAGATCAATCTCGCAGCCCCCTCTTCCCTTTTGGAACTTCGATATCGCTCCCTCCCATCGCCGTGCATTACGGCATCTAATTGGTCCCACAGCCCGGGGTCGGAACTGGATCGGGAGGGGGGGGTGTGGGGGGGTGGGGGGGGGTCTGTGCCTTCCAGGTAGGCCCCCGTGGTCCAGATAAGTCCTCGTTAACGTGCTGAGAGCTGTAGCCCCGCACACAGCGCGGAGGCCGGGCAGCCTGTTGCAGGGTTAGCGCGTCAGACCGTTAGCTATCGTACGGCCGAGTGCTTTTGACAGTAGAACGGCATCATTTGGTGCTGGCGCAGGGCCTCGATCTGCGGACGTCACGCAGGCAGGCGGGGAGGAAAACGCACAGTTTGCCCTGCTTTCGCCACATGGAAACGATACTCAGTTCAACCCATCGCTAATGGACAGTTCTTATTAACTGAGCGGGGCCAAAAAGGGCAGATACCGGGGGAAAGGGTGCTGAGATTGGGCTCGACAGTGTTGTTTGTCCCCAAATGTTGGCGCTTCACTTCTATAGTTCCTGTTGTGTCCTATGCGACAGCGCTTTTGACAAACCCCGCACAACATAGACGTTTCGTTCTTGCATTCTTAAACTTTGCAACTTCAGGTCCTTGCAGGTTCTCAGAGGCAGAGCCCATGTTTATCAATTCAACTCAGCCATTATCTCACCAGCTTTGCGCCAAACACTCTCTTTCTCCAGCATGCACAGTCGCGTTTCAGTGCAAACGAGCGCGCTTTAAACTGAAAAGTCCCTTGACTGAACGCAATAGTCATCTCGGAACGAAACCTGACACGACGACGACATGGCAGCTCTGCGTCCGGCGTGTCTTTTTTATGAGGCGGATAACTCTCATCCTTCAGGTGGAGGCGATGGGAGGCATGCACGAGTGGGCTCCCTGAAGGGCACCGGGGGGGGGCGTTGTTTCCTCAGTGTAAATTCTGATATAAGGTCGAAAGCTTCAGAGGCACGTAACGCGTGGCATAAAACCATAATGGAAAGTCTTGCCTCGCAGCGCAACAACAGAGCAAATTCTCTGCAAAAGGGGGCCCCGGCGCGGGGAAAGAAAAAAAAAGTCTGCCGTTAAGTGTGAACGAAAGCATGCCGGGGATGGGGAAAAAAAATAGGCTGAGGGGGATTTTTTTTTTCTTTTCCCCCCATGGGAGGTGACAATTTGATTTGGAACGACAATTAGGCGTGCTGTTTCGATGACAGCCTAAGTAAGCCGACCTGATTATAACCTTCTTCCGCGTGGCGTCGAGGCCATTAGCTGGCGACGTAGGGTGGAAGAAGAAAAAAACCACGGAATATATGATGAGAAATGGGCAGGAGGGTGAAATGAGGGTGGAATGTTACACCCGATAAGGGTGGGTTAAATCATTATGTGCGTTTCATGGCGAATGCACAAACGTGCCCAGTACAAATGCGGCGGCAGGTGATAAACGAGCAGCAAGCAATTACATTTTTCTCCACTTTTCTTCTTTCTTTTTCTTTTTTCGGGGGGGTTGGGGGTAGACAGGCCCTGGTAACCTATCTTGTGCTGCCCCCTAACCTGCAGCAGGAGAGCATTGTGGGTCAGCGGGGACTGTTGTTACCTCTCTGCCATGGCTCCTGTCCATCCCGCTATAGTGCGGAGAGGGGGAGGTATTATTTATTAATAGTCGGCCTCCCCAAAGCTCTGTAAAACATCCTGTCGAGCTCCCCGAGGTGAGCGCTGGGCTTCAAAGCAATTAAAAAGCCAGGCTGCAGGACTGAGGAGAGAGTGAGAGAGAGGGAGAGAGAGAGAGAGAGAGGGACATAGAGAGAGTGAGGGAGAGACCTGGGCGGCCGCGAGTCCGGTGGGTGTGTCGGGCTGCACAGTCAAATGCCTCAAGTTCAGCCGGCGTGCCCGGGAGGACCGGGGCACCGAGAGGGATCACCTCTCCATGACAGGGATCCCTTGTCTGAGTTTAAAGCTGCGCTGAGCTTTGAGATGGGCTGGAACCCTGGCCTGGGGGGATGGGGGGGGGGGGGGGGTTACATAATTGTAATAAGTGAACGTAGTGATCGTCTCACTCCCGCTAACCTTTGAGCCACATGAGAAACTTGAAGCAGAGGGACTGATGAGGAGAGGTGAGGCCCTAACTGACAGTGACGGTTCTATTCAAATTCCAACCCTTGACTTGAACGGAGGCCAATTCCAAAATTGCAAATTTTTGCACAGCCCTTCTGACAGCTTCGAGATGTCTGTTTGCGGAGGCTTAGCCCACCCTAAGGTGAGGTTGAGGGATTATCCATTAGACCCCGCAGGTTGTTTACCTGCCCGGTGCTACATCCTGGGACTTCGCCCCGGTCCCCGGCAGACTCCAAACCGGGATGATTGGCGCCGTGAAAACGCGGTCTCGGCCTCCGGCAGCATGTAGGGCAAAGGCAGCTTATAGTCGAGCATTTCTGGATGTGTTGCGCCCCCCCCCCACACACACACACCCTCAAGTGTCAGTTTTACATGCAGGGACATTTCTAAGTGCTGCATCCAAACGTGTTCTCGCCATAAAGCGGCCTCATAAACAAACATGAAGTAAGGTTACACCTGCATGCATCACTAAGTGCTGTCAGGCTTCATAAAGGCACCCTAAGTGCTATTTAATAAAAGTGCCTTGGAAATACCTCTCAACCTTTTTTTCTCATAAAAACCTGAAAGGTTTTGGCGCATCATTCTCTCTTATGGGCTTGTAAAACGTTAGAGTCCTCCCCTGACCCTCCACCCTCAGTTTGGCAGTGGAGCCTCCTCTTTTTTCTGTGCTTCCAGAGACCTCAGAACCCTTGCATGAATGCCAAGGATGATGTCCTGTCCCCGCTTGCCCCACCGCTCCTCCATTTTCTTCCTGCTCCCCCTGCCATTCCTCGCTTGTCACTCGTGATCACCGTGATCGTGTCTGTCAGGAGCTCGATTCGAACAGAGAAAAGACGGTATCTGCGAATAACTTATGAGCGCTCCTTGCTCCAATCCATATTAGTTCCACTGCTGTGCCCATCGTCAAGGTGCGTTATGCAACTGCACCGGCGTAGACAAAGCAACTATTCTGGGCAGAAAGGCTGCGTTTTGAGGGAGGAAATGCCTTGTCTTGGGGATAAAAACAGACTATAATCATATCCAAAAAAAGTCAGAAGAATTGTCAAGCACCTTTGCGCGGGAGGCTCGAAAAGAGACGATTATTTACTAGGGTGAGTAAGTGGAGGGGACACCGAGCACGCTGCCATCCATCTCTTTTCTCTCTATTTAAGTCTAGGAAGAGGCGTGTTTGCCATGGCAGCCCAGAATCATTCTCCACGTCCTCCTCCTCATCCCTGGAGATCGCACGGGGGTTCCTAAGCCAGATAGGATGTGTAATCCCTCCAGTACGCTTTGGGTCTGCCCCAGGTCTCCTCCCTGTTGGGTCTGCTGGGCCATACCTCCACCGGAAGGTATTCAGCAGGCGGCCACTCATTTACCTCAACCACCTCAATATGCAGCGCCTCATTCGGAGCTCCTTCTAAGCTTCCCCGAGGATGAATCCAGGCGGCCTGCGTAGGAAGCTCATCGTGACTTCTCGATTCCAGAGTCCTTCTACTGACTCTCTGAACTCAGGAACCCTGCAAGCGCATTTAAAACCAAAACGTTGTTCACTTGCTCTGTCCCCTTGCCTCCGCAGACATATTCAAACTACCTACTCTGCCAGACGCTCCCACCACCAGACCTCCAGGTCTGCCTCCTCCACAGTGTGTGACTGTGTGAATGGGATTAGCAGCTCTTCAAAGTGTTTCTGCCTGAGATATACCCTCAGTCCAAGTCAGCTGGTTCTCATCCCCTGCTGAGAGCAGCCCGGTCAGGGCCCAGCCTCTACTTCCTGATGCTTTTGCAAGTAGCCCTCAGACAAACTTTGTCTACACTCAATTGGTCCATATACATTGCAGCGTCTCTGCCCTTCGTGGTATCCAGGGATGTCCCGGAGCTAAAAAAGCCACGGAGGCCACTGTTCTTAGCTGGATGGCTTCCTCCACCAGCAGCTCTCTGGGCTCAGAAATGGTTCTCTGCCTTCTGGCGATAACGCCAGGTGGTTGTGGACAAACTGCATCACAATACTATGAGGCGGTTTGGAAAATACAGCGGTGAAATTTCTTTCCCTGGGAGGCAGATTTGAAGCTGGACATTTCTATACTTGGAAGACAGGCTGGGCCGGCAACTCATTTGCATATCTCATCATCCAGCACTGAATTGAGTTCCCATTATCTTTGATCTAATTAACACATGCCGACCACAGGAGTAAGCAGCCGATTTGAGTTATTTGAATTATCCTCGCCAAATCTTTACTTACCTCACAATTGCTCGGCTGCCGTTTGGCATTATCCAGCTTTGACTCTCGGCCATCTCCTTCCAAAGTGCACAAACATGCGTGTTTTAGGTTGATTGGAGACTCTAAACTGACTTAAGGTGCGAGTGAGGATGGATGGATGGATGGATGGATGGATGGATGTATGGCTTTTTAAAATACTCTTTGGATTGTTGCCGTGTGGTGCATCCAATATAATTCACACATATTTATGCTTTGTGCCATCAATGACAGTGTTTATTCAATGTGAAAAAGGGACCTATCTGAGAGAAAGCTATAGAAATGTATTCATGTCCTCCAGTCAGACATCTACTGCACGTATTTAAGCGACATCATACAAGTGAATGCATTAATGGAGGGCAAGTGACAAATGCTGAAAATCATACAGCTGCTGCAGCCCTCGGGGCTAAAAAACTGACTGCTTGATGTTTTTCAATAATGAAATATTTGGTAATATACACTGTATATATTGCAGCCATTTACACATGCATACCTTTATAGCCCAGCTTCATCACATCTTTGCCTTCCCGAACACCTCAAAGACAGCGATGCATGCGCCAAAGCAGCGGGTTTTAATCTTCAAAAAGGAGAAAAACGCGAGCAAATGAAAGGCAATAAAAGCCGGGACGGGGACGGGCCTGTTGTCTTTATCTTTTTTTTCCAGGAGAAGTCTCGACAGCCGTGTCTTGTCCTGGCCATGCAGCTTGTCTGCAGATAAGTGTCGGGGTCACCAGATATGTGCTACGGCTCCATCCGTCACAACACACTTGCCGGCCACGGAGCCTTACTCACTATTCTCTTCCCTTTCCTCCCCCTGCCTCCTGAGATCCTCCCCGCCGTCCTGCAGATTCAGGAATATTTCGCCGCAGATGCGATGCCATTGATTTTTGTGTCAATCCGGAGGCTGCAGTAACTGGATTTGGTATCATTGATGGGGTAAACGAGACCTCTCGGGCAGGAAGGGAGAGCGTGCCAGCAGAGGTGAATGTCTGGCATGGCCGTGTTTGCTTAAGCTCCTCGGAGCGCGTCTATTTGTTGCCTCCTTCCCTTTACAAGGCTCTCTTTAAGACATAAAAACATAACGTTGGCTCCTGTCTCGTCATGTCTTTCATTAGGGGAGCTAATGAGAAGCCCAAACCGCTGTGTCTCCTTTAATTTTTGAACGGTGCACAGTGGGCTAGCAGGTCGGCGCTCGCTCCTCCATGGGGCTGACTTGGGGAAAAAAAAAAGTCTGATTTTCTTAAAGCAATATTCATCAGAAGTGATTCTGCTCTAATGAGGACCGCGAACAACCCCCCCGCAGTGCCGAGCACTCCACTGCAGTCGGCAACGGGCTTGGTGCAATTAAGGCCTCAGCCGCCTCTTGGAGCTCCTTCCACCGTGCGAGAGCCTGTTTCCCCGACTCGGACGAAGCCACGCACCCAGAGTGCGGGCGTCTGGATTTAAAGATTCGTCTGACTCTCCGGGCTGTTTGTGGATGTTGACTGTGACCTGTTTTTCTTCCTTTAGTTGTTTTTTTTTTTAAGCTGTTTGCCCCCCCCCCCCCCTCTAAAAGTCAATAAGAAGTGAGAAGTGAGAGTGTGCCTGCCAAGTGTAATACCTGCGGTGACGTCAGAGAGTGCGCCTCCGTTTGCGTGACTGTGCGTGCGAGTGCGTGGGCGAATGAGAGACCGTAAACTGAGGACTGTCGTCTGATGGAAAACAAGCGCGGGGCGACGCTTCGTTTGACTTGCAATGTGCTGCCGACTGCGCGCGCGCGCGCGAGCGTGCGAGCGCGCGCGCACGTTTGAATTTACGAGAGGCAACGTATGAGCAACAGGGAAACGAATGTAGCGCTGCTACATCTGCATTGCGATGCGGCACTGTGATTCGCCGTAAACCCCTGACAAGAGGCTCCGTTTTGTGCCACATCACCGGCAGCCTTTCCCTCCACCTCCGCCCGGGATCCGTCCCCGCCGCCCGGGCTCCGTTCCACGGCTCGACATTGCCACCAAGTGGCGGAAGAGGGCGACGCCCTACCCCGTCTCCACGCACACGCACACACACACTCTCCCGCACACACACGCAGACGCTTGAGCGTGAGGTTAACGGTTCCAGCTGCTGGCAGTCAGCACCGTGAGGGGAAGAAGAGGGGCGGGCGTCGAGAGTCGCGGCGGCGCTTGGCGTCCGTCCCGGGGTCTTTTGACGAGCGGACGTCGAATCGATAAGCTGTTCATTAGCCTTACAAGAGGAAATCTAAGAGTGATGTGCCGCTCGAGGGGATCAATATTGCATGTAGTTACTTATTGTGCCGCAGCCCGTTCTCCGTCCATGATAACCTATTATGTGGCTAAAACGCCCACCTGCCAATATCCCTGGCACAAATGGCCTTCCCTATAGCCTTCCGGGGTGATGTGCATTGCAGCCTCTGTCTAATTGTAAAAGGACTAGGAGCCTGTACCATCTGTTTGGAGGTGGGGGTGGGGGCAAACGAGGTTTTTTTGGCCTGAATGTGTTTCAGTTATCGTGCCTCCGATCTTCCCCTTCCTTGCCATCAAGGTTGCAGTGCGACGGTGCTAACAATGTGCGGGGTTATTTCCCCCCCCCACGCCTTCATTACTATGTAATTAGCTGCAGCGCTATTCAATTCCAGCCCCCCCCCACCCTCCCCCGATTCAGACATTTCAGATCAATATCGCGCGGGCAGCCTGCTAAATGGCCGCCCTGCCAAGAGGGCTTTTCTATAGACGGACGCGGGGTATCAATCACTCGGGTTAAAAGAGTCGTTCAGGCTATAGGAGGCAACGACCGGCTGCACTTTAAGCCCCAGACGAGCAGGCCTCCGAGGAGCCGTGGCTGTGGAGGGGCTGCGCCATATTTCAGGGAGGATATTGTGTTAGAGTGTCAGCTTTACTGCCTCGCCGTTTCCTCAGCCATTACTGGGGTAAAGACGGAAATCTCGACAACGAGCATCTTTTCTCTGTGTGGAGCAGGGGCCGCGACAAGCCGTTATTTCTGCAGTCTGTTCGTCCGTCGATTGTCTCTCAATTTGCTGTGTGGCCTTAGAAAATGTCAATCCGCGTCTCACAAAGACCAAGTCCGAGTCCTTGATTTGTCCTTAGTGGATTAGAGGAACCAGGAGAATTATTGGAGAATTTCTTGTAAACACACTTTTTCTTTAATGTTCAAAATGAATGATCGATTCGACCGAAATAGCTGTGTATTCCTCCTCCTCCGCCCTTGGCTTGAAGCCATAAATGGTCATGACAGCAACCGTGCCACTCTGTTTAATCATCGTTACTTTCCTCTCTGGCTGAACTTGCCGCTACACAAGCAGAATAAATGAACGGCTCTCGTGTAATCATGTGATCAACATGCCGAGCTGCAGCCCAGGGCATTGGGAAATTTCCCAGCACCTGATAAGGCAGGAGCGGCTTGACGCATAGGGTGGACCCCGCCAGATCAATGCCCCAGCAGAGTGGGAGCATGAGAACCACAGGCCCAGGCTGACTTCATCTTGTCAGAGCGGCCGGATGAGGAGTCGACCGCGTGGCTCATTCGGGCCCGGCCTCTGATGTCTGCGGAGACAGACGCGAGACCACGGTGACATGACAGATGACAGAGTCACGCGGCGGTGGCAGTTACTCATTTTCAACATCCGGTTCGTTTTGGGAGGGACTGTGGTCGGCATTTCATTGTGTCGCAATTGCTGCGAACCGGTTGCCTCCAGGAGAGAGTGGAGCAGCTGCACCCATAGCTCGCAATGTGCTCCGGGTATATTCTAAAAGGCCGCATCCCGAATAAACATTTTGTCACATGCTTCCTTCAGCTCCAAGATTCAGGTTCAACTTTAATAACCTTATTAAAACACACAGTGGGGGATTCTTCATTAAGACTTAAAAGTTCAACTGTGAATCAGAGAATTGCGAGGTTTCACCTGAGATTAGAGGTATTCAGAGTGGCAGGTGTCATACTGGATGTAAAGCAGCCGATTATACCCAAAATATCCCCAGTTTGAATAGGAGGAAGGGGAATGTCTCTGTGAGGACACCTTGAATTTGTGAGGGGGGAAAGAAATGAAACAAAACACGGCCACGGACTGAATCCCCTTATCAGAGGCGAGACAAAGCCCCGCTATCGTCGTTTCTTTCTCCTTTCTTCGCCATCGCGCTCATTTGTCCGAGAAATTAAAGAGGCAGAGCACACGTTTGAGCGACGCCTGCTGCATTTAATACTGGGGGAATTGTCTGGAACCACAAGGATTAGTATGACATCAGCCTGAAAGATTCATTCACAGAATGACAACAAACATCCCTCACCAGCCAGCGACATTTCGACACAGAAGGACCGGCAGATATCTAGCTATTTGTACAGGCAAAAATAAATACCAGTGAGGCCAGGAGTTCTCATTCAACGACGAACCAGCCATTCACACATGGCACTCCGGGTCTGAATTCATCTCTCCACGGGCGCAGCGCAACCGAAGCATGTCCCTCGGTCTGGATTTTTGTTAAGACTTCACGTTTCCTAAACGAGTGATAAACTAGGCATGCCGAAGTCGAAAGTAAAAAAAAAAAAGAAAGAAAGAAACTCCCGAGCCTGGAGATTAGGAGGAAAAGGCATGCGGGGAGGGGGGGGGGGGGGGTAACAACAAAATACAATGCATCAAAACAGATTCTCAGGGAAATCATATCATATTTATACACTGCTGTCAAATGAGAAGCTTCATTAATCCACTATCCGGGCGTTTTTTTGGTATAAACGATTTCAGACCAGCGCTGGTTTGAAGGCTGTTAGAGAAACCAGTGGGAAGATGAGCGTTTTCCTGCTTGTCATGTGACGGCAGCAGAGCAGTACTGCAGGGAGGATGAGATCGCCTACCGTCGCACCGGCACAAGACAGTACGGCACACTGAGACAACACAATAGCGACAGTCGCACGACGGTTACTGGCATTCAGGTAAACGTGACACCCTCAAGCCCGCCCTCATGATAACGGTCCACACGGCGGCTTCGTCTGTTGGGAAACGAGCACCACAAGTCAACGGCAGTTCGTCTGACATCAAAGTTGGTCCCAGTACTGATCCACTGAAATGTATTTGAACACAAAAAAAAGAAAGGAAAAGGTTGAAGAAGACCGTAGCTTAGCCTGGGCGGCGGGTGTACATTCCCGGACATAACAGCACCTCTGTTGTTTTTTTTAATACTACAGAAACATAAAATCGCACATCCATTCCATTTTGCAGCAATACGGACTCGGATTAGTTCTCTCAAATGATTTCACTACTCACTGACTTCAACATTCCACCGGGGAAATACAATTTCATGGATTTTTTTTTTAGGTTTTACAGTGACACCCTCGACCACGATCGAGACTGAAACGCAGGAATGCCACGCGGAGGGTCGTTACAAATACGGTGTGTTCCATTCACATTGGTCGTCACATTCATGAGTTGGTGGAGCTGCTGTTGCAGTGTGGGTCCACCGGGTGGCAGCAGGCAGGTGTCCAGGCTCGGGTTCAGTGCGGCCTCTCCTCAGAGCTGAGGTCCCGGGGCACTTCTTGTCCTGAACCGACTCAACTTCCCCCATGCCGGCCGCGGGAGGGTTCTGAAATACAGGGATGTAAACTGTACGACTCAAATCCGTGATGCGCGCTCCTTTAGCTGGAATGTGTCAGAATGTCCTCAAAGTGTCAGCTTAAACCTTTGCCTCTGTCACTTTTCAAGACGTAACTTTAAGACCGGAAGTAGACTATGTCCGGTATTCGTAGAGTATTTGTGCTTAATCAGATTGCCCATGAACTAATAGCTGATTTTCCTCCATATTAGGCAATCTGGCCGTGGTGCCCTGCGCTGTAAAGGGCCTGCTCCAACATTCTGTGAGGCAGCTGGTGGAGCATCATCACATCTGAATTGTTAATAGATCGTGTTATCACATCAGTGGTTCCTGGCCTGGAGGTCAGGACTCCTCAAGGGAACGCACAAGGCATCTCAGTAGGGAGGGAAAAGTTCTGATCTATTCTAGCTCTGTAACCATGCAACCAGTGATGAGGAGCGGTGGCCTGGCATTACTGTCTTGACAATCAGGGAGTTCCAAGTGCGTCCAGTCCATGGAAAATGTATGGATTTCTGTTTATCATTGCTTATTATTACGGTGTGAGTCATAGTGAGAGGGGCTCTTCTCTGTGTAAATTATTGTTATTAAGATAAAGCCAACATTACATTACCCTCCCCTGCAAGATTGTCCTTTCACATTACCATTTATATTTCTGCACTTCTGCATGTTTTTACAGTAACATACATCACCGAGAAAGATCTGTAGAGGTACTCGTTGGCAGATTTGACAAGCTGCGTTTCCATCATTGCATTGCAATGCAAACCATTGCGAGGCTCATACTTTCGAGCATACTGCCTATCAATGGCAACTTAAATGAAGAAGCAACATGGCCCTGAGGGAGGGCAGCGTGGGGATTATCGATACAGCGTGTTTCCTGATTTAGGGTCCTATCGAAAGCTACAGTGCATCTTTCACTCGAGGAAGAGATGATTCTGAGGACTTCAGACAAGGCATCAAACGTGTGAACAGCACCTCGACTTGACATGGAGTGACGAGTGCGGGGTCTGAGTGTAACGAGAGGCAGACCCAGCTTTTCTCTCACCTGGTTATAGGTGCACATCGAACACTCCCTCTTCCACGGCCTCTATGTCCTCCTCAGCGATCACTGTGAACACAGGCAGGGCGGAGGGGCGACAAAAAAGATTGGTCGATCAAATGAAAATGCAAAGCCGTGCCCCCAGCCCCTGAGATGCGCGGCCTCGCTCCGTTTCCCGTGCCTGTCCATTTTGCCTGGCGGCGGCGTCTGGCCCGCTGATCGCGTAGATCGACGCCGTTGCAAAAGAATAAAAATAAAAGGGAGAGAGAGCCAGGCAGGCAGGGCACCGTTTTTGATAATGTGTAATGAAAACAGTGTCTGTGAGTCACTGGCCTCGCTGTGCCGGGCCAATCGCATTTCCATTGCAAATTGCGCTCCATTGTTTGAGGATATCTTCCAAATGTCAGTGGCCCATATGCTCGGGGGGGGGAGACAAAAGCACCCTTCAAAGTGGAGGTGTTGAAGTGCTGGGAATGCGTCGCAGAAATTCCTCCAAGCTATACTTTTCGGAGGGGGAGGGGGGGGGGGGGGGTGGCTGCATGGGACTGATTTGAAAAACGAATTTCTATTTTTCTGCCAGGGTTTTGCGGATATTTTAGGACTGTGAGGGTGTTTTAATGAGCATGTTGGCGTGGCACGTCGCATCTCCCCGGAATTCAAGAGTGAAAATGAGGCCCTTTGATGCGGTGCGCGCGCCACATGGAGAAGGACGCCACCGGCAAACAGAAGGCAACTGTTGGTGCGTTCAATTCGCGACTTAATATCAACAAATCAACTGATTTTCCTCCATCGTTTACAAATCATTTTGTGGTCAGACTGGCATGCGAGGTCGGGGCACTGGTGGAAATGTGGGACGTGATGTGCGCAGAATTGATGCCTAATGACACGGATTTCTGGAGACGACGATGGAGGATACGTCCGAAACTGTGCGATCATTGCGTCACTGGGCATCAATTCTGCTGTGCTCTCCAGCATGGGAATCTAATGAGCGAACACCAACCGAGAACGAGCTCGGTATTCAGATTCTCCCCGTCCATGTCAGCATAGTCGCTGTTGTTACATAATGTGGAAAGCATGATGATCCTCATAACAGAAATGCCATCCTGGCATTCTTTGTTCCAAATAAGACACTTCCTGCTTCCTCCACTCTC
Source organism: Karalla daura (assembly GCA_029224185.1). Lineage (NCBI taxonomy): Eukaryota > Metazoa > Chordata > Actinopteri > Chaetodontiformes > Leiognathidae > Karalla > Karalla daura. The sequence goes on along the minus strand of CM055210.1, from coordinate 1,078,162 downwards.
CTACCTGTGTTCTGCAGGCTTGGCGGGGTGTTGGCAGGTGGTGGGAAGCTGTAGGAGCGGGCCTGCAGCGCCGGGGGCGTCTCGTGGCTGATGCTCTTGGTCCTCTTGCGGCACTCGACGGCCAGGCGGCCGCGGCAGGCCTTGTGGCAGTTGACCCCGCAGGCTGCGGCCGGGCGAGAGGGGGAGGGGACGGTGGCGGCGGCGGCGGGGGAATGGGCAGGGACGGTCGCCGGGACAGGAGGGGAGAAGGCGGGGGACAGGGATGGGGGCGGAGAGAGGGAGAGGTTCAGACGCAGGGACGGACCCGAGCGGAGGCGCGGGGGGCGAGCGGAAGAGCCAGCGGCGGCGGGAAGGGGCTAGGAGGCGGCATGCACGCGCAGGAGCACTGGCACGCACACACGGCCAGGCCCACCGCGCCCGACAGCAGCTCGCTCAGCCAGCGGGGGTCTGAGGTGGGGGCGCGGCGGGTCATGGAAACACATGAGTCAGCGTTGCCACACACACATACATGTGCGACACACACACACACACACACACACTTTGTGGTTCTAATATCTGCGACCTAGAATGGCTGTATGGGGCATTTCTCCTTGTTCTCTGGGGTTAACCTAGAAGCTGTAAACCCCGGTTTACAATCCCAATTGCATCTTTCATTACCAGATTTATCCTGATCCAAAGTGGTAACTGGAGCTTTGACGCACCTATGGAGCAACCTGAATGTTTTGGGGGTGGAGGTAAAGTTTGCGTCGCATGTTGGTTGTCGTTTGAACTTGATCAGTTCTGCACCCGATTCTGGCTCTTAGCTTAACTCCTTATCGATTCCTCATTTCGATTTCATAAAGGTGAAAAAAGGAAGAAACAATGTTCAAGTACCAAAAATAGCTTTTGGGTACCGGGAATCATATCTACTTTAGAACAAAGTTTCGGTTCCCGCTGTTTGCATCACATTTATGTCACAGTCTGTTTCTGCTCAGATTCATCCACTATTGAACTTTTCATTTTTTCAACAAAGCCAGGGTAAAACCAGTTTTTCATCCTCGCTAACATGATTTCAAGTCATTTCAATCCAATACAAGCATTTCAATACAAACATTCTCAGAATCTGTTCTATATTCCCTCTGCTCTACCGCCTTATTACTACTACCTTGGCCATGAGTCTGAGACACATTAACACAGTTTTAGAAATTAACATATTTTCGGATAGATTAGACTAAAACACTTACAAAAAGACTGAATACATCCCAATTAAAGACGCCAAAATCAGAGTTTTGACTTTATTTCCTAAAAACACAAAAAAAACGAATAAATTAAAATCCATTTTCAGCTGCTCAGTACTTTCTTTTAATGATCCACGATTTGTCAGCTCATGAAGTGGTGACTTGTAGCTTTGTTGATGACTCTAACGAGGCAGCGGACTCCACAGCAGCTATTATTTTGACAAAGTGGGAGTGGTGGGAGTAATCCGGTACATCACAGACACAATACTGGTGTTGACAAAGACAGCGAGATGCCTCTGCTGTAAGACACACATCCAGGCGCGCACACACACACACACACACACACACACACACACACAGAACCCTCCACACTGCGCTCCGGCACTGCAGAGGGTGATTCATTTCAATTACGTCCCTGCCGCTCTCGCCACTTCCCTGAGTGCAGGCTAACAATGGTAATGGGGATGAATGGCTGTGGGCCTTTCTCATTGACTTCCTGCGGTCTCATTAATGCACTGGGACGAGCCTGGACACTCTCACACACACACACACACACACCCTCCAGAGGGAAGAGGGGACGGGAGAGTGTGTAAGTCCGGGGTATTTGAGCGCCGATCAAGTACTTGTGCTCACTCCTGTTGTTTCAGTCGGATGTGTTTTAATGAGTGAGGTGCCTCTGACAGCCCCGAGACGGCTAACGAAAGGGAAACATCTTAGCAATTAAGAAACGAGGTGGCGATCTAACGAGAGCCTTCGCCACCCGGGGCGCGGGGCGCTGCGGACGCCGCGAGTGGCACCGCGCGCGACCTGGCGGGCCCCCGGTGAGCGGTAATTACCCTGGTTGCTATGCAACTCAAAATGTTTAACGATAAGTGGCAGCGGAGAGCGGGAATCAAACAGGGGAGCGTCCCCGATCGAGACGCTCGTTTTCTCAAGGAAAACGGCGAGGGGAGAGCGACCGGCGGCCCGCGACAAGCTCACACTCTCTCCATTCACGCGCCGGTTTCCCCCTCTTCGGGCTATCGTTATGCAGAGCCAGTGCCGTCTGTGTCTTTTTCAGAAAATGAGGAACCAAAGGGGCGAAGGGAAAGCAACGCGTACGGCAGCAAACGCACGCACTTTCTCTTACTACCCTGCGGGTGGTTAGACGACGCAGCCTCTTTAAACACTGGTCTGGAGGAGGCCTGAGCAGGGCACACATGTGGACTGTGTGTCTGTGTGTGCGTGTGCGCGCGTGTGTGCGTGCGGAGGACGTTTACTCAACACTTCAGCCAGTGGATCTCTACTGTGTCTGCAGAGCTGCAGCATTTGTCCCTGCTCTCCGGTGCCGTCATAGAGGCTATGGCAGATTCGACATCCCACCTGTGCAGCACACGTGTAAAAAAAAAAAAAAAAAAAAAATACCAAATGACTTGTTCTCTCACCTTTGCATTTGTAGCCTTGCTTGTAGAAGCCCCATATCTGGGAGACGGACAGACAGAAATAAAAGGGTGTTAGTTATTAGGAACTGTTTTCGTTCCGGATGGGCCGCGAGGGACGTTCAAATCAGCGGGACGAGGCGGCAATTACTGAGGAGTTTGAGCGCAGAGGAGGCAGATACTGTAACGCGCAACCACCTGGCTGAGGAAACTCAATGACCTTCAGTAACACAAACCACATCCTTCAGTGGCAGTAGCACTTGCCTGTTTTTGACCCTTGTGTTTCCTGAAGTGTAACTTACCGGCACTTCCTGCTGTTGTAATTGACAATTGCAGCAAAACCCTGTCGAGCCCTCGCTGCTAGCACTCCTCTGTGGCTTTTGAACACGCCACACGGCCTCTTTGTAACCCCTGTGATATCATGTTGGTCGATGGCATAAATGCAACCACACGGTGGTCCACGCTATGTAACACTGACCTGCGCAAAAGGTTAATGTGGCAGAGGTGAAAAAATGCCGTAAAATGCAGTAAGAATTAGTAATAGTGAGAATTCTCTCACAACTATAAAGTACACGTCCATCTGCTGCTTGAATCAGTTTGCTAACACAAGAATTTGGTGTGACAACCTTTCGTCTTAAAACCAGCCTCAACATAGTCACAGAGATTTTGTAGGATATTAGTCCAGTTGTACCAATTACGCCAAACAGGTGTTACCAATATGAAGGGTTGAAGCGTAGTTGTTTGAGTTTTTTGGGGGGGATTTGTTTGATTTGTTTGGGATTAATGGTGTCTTAAACGCTGAGAACTACGAGCGGATACTTATCCATCGTGCAATACCGAGTCTGATTGGTCCCAAGCTCATTCTGAAGCATAATAACGACCCAAACATAGAGCAAATGATGTTTTTTCACACCCATCGAAAATGTATATACTGCACTATATACTGTAAAGAACCGATCGTTCGGTCACACTGTGTGAACCTGAGACAGAGGTGACCTGCTTGAATGCAACTGTGCTTCACACCCTGCATGTTGAAGACAGGACTAAACCTGACAATGTGCTACAGTATGTAGGTGTTAGCTGCCAATATCTTCTCACCGTGTGTGTTGTCTCTCTGAATACAGCGCCCGGGAACAGTCTTCAAAGAAGAACTTGCTCATAAATAGCAACTCTGAGTCACCATCTCAGTTTCAAGTGTTTAAGCTGTGGTGAACTGAAATAGTGAAGTAAAACAAAAGCGTTTAAGTTCACACACTCGCCGGTTAAAACGTGCTTCAATGCCAGAGACTAGCTCTTCCTATCAGGCCTTTGTTTGAGCTACCCTTGTCCCTGGGCACAGCTTTTTAAGATGAAGGTTGAGTCCGACTCAATTCAACTACCTTGAATAACAAAAACTCAGTAAAAGAGTAGCTGAAAAAGAACAACATGCGCAAACCGCTGAGGTGCTGAGCAGAGCCTGGATAAGAGAAGAACAGATGAAGAAAAGGAGCACAATGAAGCAGAGAGAGATGTAGGCTGAGGGAAAAGGAGGAAGACAGAGAGAGAGAGAGAGAGGTGAGGTTGGCGGGACAGAGGGGGGTGGAGGGGGGGGTGAGATCAAGCGGGAGGCAGGGAGCGCACAGACAGTGGGGGAACAATGACATGAAAGGGCCGAGCTGGAGATCACACACCGCACTGGCACATCTGAGGAGGCACAAAATATCCTGACCTCTTCACACACACACGCACGCACGCGCACGCACACACGTACACAGAGAGAGAGAGAGAGAGAGAGAGAGAGAGAGAGAGAGCACACGGACCTACACGCGCGCAAACACACACAGCCGCACACAGTGAGAAACTGTGAACGCGGCCAGGGGCTTCGCAACAAAGGGGAGACAGTTACGCGCCGAACATCTGAACGCAACTCCCGTCACCGCTCTGCCTACACTGCCTGACCTTTACTGCCTGCCTCTGTGCAGGCAAAACACAATGCGGCGCGAGCAGGAGCAGGAAACGCACGCCACGACTTCGTGCCGCGCTTCTAAGCCAACTTGCAAGTGGCACTAGACATACACGGTTGTAATTCTAGGCAGCGCCGACGTCCCCTCCTGCTACAATATGCTTAGCCGCCCCTGAGTCAGCCCGCTGTGAGTGACTCGGCGCGATACGTGAGGCGACACATTAAATATAATGCATTTCGGGCCTGAGCCACCCTGCAGTGTGTCATTACTGAGTACCCTCCAAACGGAGCGCCCTCTTCCATTTCCCTAGCAGGCCGTACAGCGGAGCACGTATCGCTCAGCTCCTGCTCTCCTGAATCGTTTCATGCGGGCAGATAGACAGACAAAGCTTCTATTACCCACAGAGGAGAGTTTCCACCCTCCATTCGCAGCATCAACACTTGTGGCGTTCGGCCGCCGCCCCGTTGTAAAATGATTTAAAACGTGCAAACCTTAAGGCTGAACGGTAGCTTTAGCAGCTGCTAGCAGTACTGGGGTAAACAAAAATGAGCTTCCTGGTAAAACCTCCTTTCTGTTGCCACCACAATGAAACGCTTTTTGCATGTCGCATACTTGCCGCTAAATGTGCACATTTGGGTGTGCGGGACGTGCTGTTGGCTATAGTTAGCTAACAGCTAATTAGCTATAGCCGCTCATATGTGGTGTTTCGAGCAGAGCTAAAAACCAATGAAAGAAAACGCTGCATTAGTGTGACTGCCCAAATGCCCAGGTTCCACATAGGCCACGGAACTTGTACAGCAACTGATCAGCAGTGTAAGTGTGATGCCTTGAAAGAACAACAAACGTGCTTCAGTTTCGGACGTGTTGAAGAACAAACTAGCATGTCTGCGGTGAGACATTTCCCTGGATGGAGTCAGTCAGACACCACAAAAGCTGTGAAAAAACCGTTCTGTTTTTGTTTGTTTTTGCCTTGTTGATTCTAATGCCGTGAAAGGCTCAGTCTCTCTCCGCGGTCTCTCGCAGCGGAACGCTCCGGCCCTCCAGCTAAAGACGCACTGCGCTCTCCCAGGATGCGAAAAAAAACGTTACGGAGAAAAAAACAACCCCTCTGTGACGCCTCTGCTTATTTTGTGCGTTCGCTGAGAATCGCCTGCATGCCGCTAACGAGAGCGTGCGGCCGGCCGCGCAGCGCGTGGGGTGCGGGGGGTGAGCGAACTGGGCTGTTCGAGACGCCTGCTGAAAGACGGACCGCGGGGAAAACGTTGTTTTCGCGTGGGAGCCAAGAGGGAAAACGCCAAGGGGAAGCGGGCGCACGTATCTACCTCTGCCACACGCGCTGAAAAGGAAGAGGTCCTTATCTCCGCCCGGCCCTCTGTCCCCGGTGTGTCCTCGTGACGGCCTGAAAATGCCAGCCTCACCCCGAGAGGGGGCACGCCCGCGTACGTGTCCGAGTGTTTCGGAAACGCAGTAGATTACGTGAAGGCGTGCGCCTATAATCTGCGGCGCGCATCCCTCCTGGAGGCCCAGCAGGATGTCGTCCCCTCGTCCGCGTTCCTGTTCCCATACACGGCCGAGTGCTGACTCACTCCACACAGCAGCTCCTCCGCGCTCTGGAGGACGCTGGGCCCGCGGACAGGCTCGTGCTCACGCGCGCACGCACACACACACACACGCGCGCAGAGGAGGGTTATCATCTCACCCGATCACCTTCCTCCCGTATTTCCCAGAACGCGGCTCCAGCAGTGTGCGGCTGTGGCTCAAAGTAATTACCCTATCACTTGCCGCCGGCTGATGCCGCTGGGTGAACACAGTTGACCTCTGACCTTTTTTCCAAATGATCTGCTGCACGCGTTAATGAATGGGGCCGGTGAAGGGGTCGATATATTTGGAAACGCAGGAGCAGCCAAAGAGAGAGGTCGACGCTCGTCGAGACCCTTCACGGACGCCTGAAGCTGCGATCTTGGGGGGAGCTGCACACACAGACATCTGGGGCGGCTCGAAATGTGTTCAGCGCGCTCGCCTGTTTACTCACAAAGCCAGCGCAGTGCTCGCAGAAGGTGGGCTTGACGTAAGTGGTCTCCGTGAAAGTGTGGATGAAGCCCATCTTGCAGTTGAGCAAAGAGCTGGCCTTCATAAAGTAGTCTATCATCTCTTCTCTGCTGATCTTCCCGTCCCTGTGAGAGGAAGCAAAGGGTTGGGGGGAGAAGGGGGGGGGTGGGGTTCACACGCAGGTTCACTCTATAAACAGCCTGGCTTTAACGACGGTGAATAAATCTGCGAGACGCTCACTGGTTCTTGTCCAGCTCTCCAAACTTGCTGAGGTACGGGAAGTTGTTCCTGATGGCCTCGAACTCATCCCTGGAGATGTGGCCATCACCGTCCGTGTCGAAGTTCTTGAAAACCGACTGTGGGCAGGAGCATTGTGAACTGTCAGTGTGAATTTGATGCGAGGAGCTTGATTTTTTATTTGACTTGATCTCGATTTATTTTCCAGTTGTGCATCCTATGCAGCTGTTGGCTGTATAACAGGTCTAACCATGTTGTTTTTCTTTGATTCCCAGTAGGAGGAAAGACGGGCAGTGGACCAGAGTAAGATTACAAGGTTCCAGAGTATTTTCTGGGCCTGGGTAATTATGGTGAAAGATTACCAGCCAAAGAGCCAGGAGCAGATGGGATGCAGTTACCATGTCAAGACAAGAACAAGAGATAATACACCCGGGGCTATCACGCCAGACCACCTCAGGTTGTAATTAAGCTGAGAAACTCACCTCCACCATTTTCTCAATGTGCTTCTTGATGACGGTGGGGTCTGCGCTGGGCTTGACGGAGACCGCCCAGTCATCGATCATGGCGGGCTTGGGGTCGGGCGCGGGGGCGGGGCTAGAGTTCTGCGACTAGCGGCGAGAAATCAAAACACAGAGGGATCGATATCAACACAGGCAAACAGAGGCTGTCATCCGACGGGGGTGGGGGCGGGGGAGGATGAATGCAGCTGGAGCCCGGGTGATGGCAGTGGATCAAAATGTCATGAGGAAAACAAAAAAGCATGCTTTTCTAATGGATTTCTGACATTCTGGTGCACGGCACTCAATATGGAACGGTACAAGCATCTATTATAATCTATAACTACTTTCAGCAGGCTCAGGTAAGGCTGCATTTTGACATTTCCACACATCCATCCATCATCTCAGTACATTTTCATGTCACAGAATCACGCTTTCCCACACATTCAAGTACTTAACCTTATGAAGCACTGGCTACCTTCACGTGGATCGACATTCTGAATTACTATTTGACTTTCTCATACAGCATTCCATTCATGTCCCTCTCTACATCCTTGGGAGAATCCATAGGATTCATTCCAAATAACATGGCCACGTTACATTCCTCACTGTGCACAGGTTGTTCATCAAACATATCTCCAGTGATTCGGAAGCATGGGGACGTAGAGGGAGTGTGGCCGCTAGCGTTACTCTGCTATTTAGCAACAGAAAAGCCGCTTTTCACAGCCACTTAAAACAGACAAGCGCACATATCCCTATTCCCATGAGTAAACAAAGCTTTGTCAAGAATAAACAAAGTTGTCTTGGTAAGAAAATGATCTCGGTTAAGAAGAAAGTGGTCCCGGTTAAGATCAGAACGTTAATGTCCATGTAAGGGCGGCCCATGGTCTAATAAAGCCATTTGACTCATCATGAGACCCAGAGGCTTGTTGAAAACCAACCCGCTCCAGGTGCTTACCACTGGCTTGCGAGGTTCCCTCTGCAGAGACATCTGATAGATCTCCTCCTCTGTGTGGTACTGGTCCAGAGACACCTGCATTTGACAGGGAACAGCATCGGGTCTTATTAGCACAATCTCCGGGGGACTTCATGAGTTTCGCACCCTGTTCCCTGCCAGAATGGGTCACCAGTGTTCATCCAGTCTTTATTTCACACATCAGCTATCAGTGATCCCATTAAACTGCAATAAGACAAATGTTTTTGCTCCATTCGGGGTTAGTCTATTCCCTTTTTTGTTGGGAGGATGTCAAAACAGAGGAACAACACTGTGTCAGAGATCAACATTTGTGATCAAATACTGTAACAGTATGAGTGGTTTCAAAAGGATTTCGACTGTCACTCATTCAGTCATTCATCTCAGTCTACTTGGTGAACTGAGGGCCCCAGTCGAGGCTCAGCAGTGCACCTCTTCCCCTGCAGTTGGATGCAGCGCTGAGGATCGAACGGCAGGCCTTTTAAAGGTCTGCGTCTGCGTCCAACGCGTTTCGAGCTGACACTGCGGTGACGAAAAGCCGCCGCCCAGAGCTGAAAGCGAAATGGAAATTGTCAGCGGTGGTGCGTCGGTCTGCATTCGTTTCGCAAGCCTCCGACGCTGAACCGCAGGAGGAAAACGGGGTTCTTTCCTCCAGTTAACAAATCGCTGTTAGCTGCCCCGCGCAATTACCGCCCGTGTGGCGGCTGCACATCATATCATCAAAGCTGCTCTCTGACTATGACTGTGTTGCCTGGGTTCTATTAGATTGGAGTGGTGTGAGCCCACATATGAGCCGGTTTATTAACCCAGTTAAAGGTTAACTTCTTCTTTCTTTTCTTTTTCTCACCGCAGTTCAGAAAAAAACATAATAGGAGCCCCTTTTTTACCGAGGAGGAAGATTATTATGACTCAGCTCGGGAAGGAAGCGATATTTTAGACCTGGGTGGTTTTGGCCCCGTCTTAGCTGGCAGGTATGCCTGCGCAGTGAGTGTTGATATTCTCGAGGATTTATCGACTCTCTCTCCCTCTCCACGCGGTCAGCCAAGCGGCTCTCGAGCTGGATCGGCTAAGCACAAGGCGTAAGATAATTGGCTATCGACGCCGTCCGGAACCCCCCCAATCTTAAGCAAAACACCTGCCCCCCCTTGAGACGAGTTGATTGATCTCCAGAGATGCCTTTGAATTGATAAAGCCCCCCCCCCCTCCTCAGTTTGGAGAAATCCTGCATTCTGCGTTCCACTGAAAAAAAGGACACGCTTAATGCGACAGGGCTCGACGCCTGTTGACATGCTCTCACCGGATTGGAGATGAATAATCATGAGGTTTCTGATTGACGGGTACTCTGCGGGGCAGAGGTACCAGGGTGCTGTCAAAACAGAGTAACGTAACCTCTGCAAGAGCACTGCAGCTGCCCATTCACTTGGCTCTTGTTGTACACACTTATAACAAGAGCCTCTAACACTCAATGCGCAGGAGCACGTAGCTGCAGTGCAGGTGAGCTAATTACGGTTCACTGATTTTAACTGAAAATGTAATTGACATTAAAATTGGGGTTGTTAGAGCTCGAAAAATAACGTTACGTCATAAAAAAATCACAACTTCTTTATTTGATATTCTTTTAAAGCTACAGTGGGAATCTATGCAGTCCATCAGTCTTATCTATCAATGCAAAACTCTCTTTCTTTCTCTTTCCTTCTCTCCTATCTCTCTCTCGCCTGAAGAGTCCGAAGGCTTGTGTCTGGAATGGTTCGGCTGCATGCAGTTTTCCAGTCTTTGCCTGCAAACAGGTTTTTCCCCCAGCTGGCTCATGTATGTATGCATGTGCGGACTGCCGGGCCAATGGAATCGCGGCAGAACTTCCTGCACGAATCCAACAGACTGCCCGTTCAACCCGATTGGACTCGAAGTCTGTTTGCTCCTTTCGACGTCTCTCCACCCACGTCTTTGCTGTCTATCCGGTTTCCAAACGCTTTCAAGCTATTGCTTTGCGATTAATGGCAAACCAACAGCACTGCCTTTTTTCTTCTTCATCTTCTTAACCTGCCCTGTCCAGCCGCTTAGGTGTACACTGTACTGTATCCCTCTGCAGTGCCAAGCAGAGAGGCAGTTTCATATTCCCCACCTGTCTTGTGAGAAAAGAACAGGACTCTTGATGTTTTTTTTATCTTGTGAACGCTATCTGTCGCATCACTGGATGAACTGGACCAAACCAGGGGGCAGAGAGCGGGACAAAGAGGAGGGGGAGGGTGCATCATGATGATTCTGGCAACAAAGATACCATCAACAAAAGCAACAGCAATGGCAAGCAGTGGCAAATGATCTCCAAATGCAATTTATCAGAAAAAACCTTTGGGCACCTTAGCAGCGAGGACATCCGATACTTTGAACGGAGTAAAAGATTACTTCTACTTATGTAAAGCACAGATATGTGACAAATCGATAACATTGGGGTGTCAAAGTATAAGCACATGTGCGTCTCTGAGCAGCCTTTGCACCGACCGTGAGCAGGTTGAGCAGGTCGGTATTGGCGTCGATGCTGGGGGGCGTGGTCTGGATCATGGCCAGCTCCTGCAGGATGGTGTGCAGCTGCTGGGTCTTGGTCAGGTTGACGCGGGTCTTCTCTTTGTCGGCCCAGTCCGGCAGCGCCACGTGCACAGCGATCAGGTCCTTGAGGTGGACGCCGAGGATGGGGAAGCGGAAGCCCGAGCACTCGGAGAAGCGCTTGCGATACTGGCTGTAGTTCCCGCACGACGTCACCAGCTCGATCAGGTTGTTGAACACCTGCAGGTTTGAGGCAAGGGGTATGGATAGGAACAGCGATGGGATGCGATTGTTTGCGAGAGTCAAAAACGACTTAAGAAAACTTGAGTCCAGATGGACCAGCGAGATGCCGTAACTCCCCCAACTGTTGCATTCAACTTTCCAGTTCTATGGCTCGTATTCATAGTCCTAAAAAGCCACTGTGTAGGAGGAATGGGCATGGATGAGGAGTTTGGCAGCCAGAGCAGGGAGATGTGGGTTTAGCGAATTGAAATTCAAGTGCGACCGTCGAAGGTTTTTTTCCCTGCACACAGCCACCGCACCTTGTTGGTCTCCGCGCTGATGTGGCTCTGCGTGTCCTTGAGACGGGAGATGGAGCTGTTGCTGAGGCCACCGACCACCGCCATGAGCGTGTTGAAGTTCTGCAGCTGCAACAGTTTCTGTGGACGAGACGGGAGGAAGCGTTAGGAGAGCGGGAAGAGGAGGAGGAGGAGGAGGAGGAGGAGGAGAAGGAGGAGGGGGCGAGGGAGGGTGTGGAAGGCTCTGCCAAAAAGGGGGGAGGATGAAAAGGATTTGAGGAATGAGGAGTCAGAGAGATGCAGGCAAGGAAGATAAAAGCTTTGGCAGATAAAGCTGGGGACTCTCTAACCTAACCCTGACCTTATGTACAATACCTCCTTAAAGTATTCATAGACTGTTACAGAATAGCGTGTGGGATTTGTAGTGTGTATATTCCCTATATAAACACTTCGGTAACAGGTCTGACTTTTGTCTCAGTTTGTATCGTGCATATTGTACAGTTTGTTTATCATATAGGCATAGTCAAATGATCCTGTCTGTTTCGGTGTGCGCAGAACCAGAGGAGGAAGTTCCTGATTCGCGACACCCAGACGTGAACCTCAGCACACAGAGGCAGCACCGAATGTTCCGACCCGTCTGAGTCAAACTCTGAGCCGGCACTTTGTGAATGGCGCTCTGCGGGACACCGCGCTGCCCTTCAGCCTGCATGGCATCGGCCCGGGCAAATCAATGCGGTGGCAGCTGTGTGGGAGGGCCGCCAGGGGGGGATCATTTGATTCGGCTCATCCTTTCGCAATCAATCGGCAGAGCTGCGCCCAGGGCAGCCCGGCGTTTGGAGAGCGGGGCCCGGCCCAGATACACGTGCACACATGCGTGGCCTTCGGCGAGGCCTGGGAAAGGTTTCCCTGTCAACAGGCCAGGGCTTTCCACTGGGCATGGACACAATAAACGCTGTTTGTGTGCGTGTGTATGCGCGTGTGTGTGATACAGCCGGGGGACCTGCTTCATCCACTTGTTGTCGACCAATCGTTATCACAGGGCCGATTGGTGATGCCTGGCTCCTATCAAAGCCAGGAGGCACACGCTCACGCCCACCCAGTGTAATGAACCGCAGCGGGGCCCGTCGGTGCACTTGAAAGGGACGTTTTTTTGCATTTTAAATTGCGAGGCGACTCCGCGCCGTCTAATGAGCGCGAACCGTTCCCCACGCGCTCCCCGCGGGGAGCCAAACTGGGACGGCACACCGGCGCGCACCGAGGGGGAAGCGCCGGGAAATGTTAAGCAAACCCAGACTGGCTGCCACGCCGGTGGAAATCGGCCTGGACGTGATTTGTCTCCGTGCGCAGTCCGGGCAACCGAGGCCTGTCAAACTAGCAAAAAAAAACAGGAAAGGGACACAACATCTGCACAGTATGTGACATTATGAAAAAATGAGCCCTGAGGGCTATTCGGAGGGCTATTCGGCTATTAGAGCACCTCTAGCGTTGAATCCTCGAAGGCGTAAACCTGAGTTGCCTTATTCGTGCAACACGAGCCCCTCGGCTCTGTGTGCGAAGCACGGGGAGACTCTGGCCACAGTGGGGGGCGGGGGGGTGATATTTCAAGGGGAGGAAGAAGAGAGGAGATCGGACCAGCGGGGGACCCCGAGGCCCTCTGCGGCTGAGCCGTCACGGCCCCTCGTCCCGCGCATCGAGGCAGCTCAGAGCCAGCATCTGCGCGCGCCCTCGACACGTTCGCGATACGGGAGGGTGCAAGATCAAGGAGACACTCTTTGGAAAGGCTGGCGTGCACCGGGGGGTGGAGGGGCCCGCTGAGGGCCTGCTAAATAAATGATAAGTGACAGAAGTTGGCTCTGCACATGCGGGGGATGCAGACACGGAAGGCGGGCGCGCGATTGCAATCCAGGGGTAGACTTGCAATAAGTAACTACAGTAAGCGACAGGGACGTAAATGATTTTTCAGAAGTTCCCGGATTGCGGCGTGGTGGGAGGAAGCGACCCATCTGGCAGACCGAAGCAAACGATAGCATCACACTGAAATGGCACCAATTACTGTGGCGCCCACCACGGGCTTCAGAGGGATGTCTCCAGATATGAAACCAATGGGAGGCAGGGAGCCGGCAGCTGCCTCTGAGAAGTGGTCTGCGGGGACCAGATTAAGATTGGGATTAAAGCCACCCTGACACGCAGCTGCGCCTGGTTTCAGACCACAGCCAACAACAACCGAGGAGATCAACTGACAAAGCTACGGGGGCAGTCTAATTACAATTTGATAAATACATATGGAGGTCAATTGCTGCAAACAGACCGAACCTGACCTCCCAACGGGACCTGAGAGATAATCTCAACGCCTGTTGGGTAGATTCCTGAGAAATATGGCTCCGATTTATAAACCCCAAGACATACAGTGATGGCCTTGGATTTGTATGAGACTGAAAACCTCCTTGTTATCTATTGTGGTGTTTCTGCTTTTTGCTTCTGAGGTACTGGCTGGAATTTACCTGAGGAGTTCCATAAGGAATTAAAGTTGCAATCTGTCTGTTTGTCTGTCTGAAACATAATCTTCACAACATGAGGCGCAGACATTCATGGTACCACTAATTTCCATCATTTCTAGGTCCAGGATTGTCCTGAATTGTGCCTCTCCACAAGTTTGTAGCCCACTTACACGCTAAACGAATATGATGAGTTGAGAAAACATCACTTTCTCCGTAACAAAATGTGTCTTTATGCAACGTTTCCATTCATTTTGGCAAAAAGCTCTTGATCATTTGGGAATTAGCACATTGTGGTGCGTATTTGCAGAAATATCTCACCTTAGGGCGATTTTCATTCTTACTTGAAGTTTTACATGAGACAATTTTACAGCTCATTAGGGGCCCGCGAAATTCTTCAGGCGATGCCAAAAAGGCATCATTATCCAGCTAGGAGAAGGCTTTCTTGAATAAATGGATATGCAAGGCTTTCCCTGGCAGCAGCATTATGTTAGAGGGCTCTCTGCAGTGTTGCTCTCCCCTCATGCTAATGCCTGAAAAACCTTTTTAAATTAAAGTCCCTTTTTCCTCATAATTCATGCCACACATAATGGGAGGCGAGCGCAACCTGCGCGTACGTCCACGTCTGCGCAAAAGCCACTAATGCAGCACCGCGACTTTTCCCCTCCTCTCCAAGTCTCTTGATTTAATCTGCATCTCTCCTTTTAACACCGTTCTCTCCTCTTTCTGTCACTCCGTGCAATCGTCTCATGATCTCCGCAGCCCCCACCTCTGTGTCTCTGCAGCCATGGCAGGCAGCAGTGTTAAGCAGCGCAGACAGGCAGACAGACAGGCAGAGAGACAGGCAGAGGCAGGCAGACAGACAGACACACCTGAGCCACCCTGATGAAGTGGGAGATGACGGCGGCCCTCTGCGGGGCTGTGGGCTTGCTCAGCACCATGAGCTGGATCCACTGGGAGACGCTGTTGAAGAGGGTGATGAAGCGCTCCAGGATGGGGTTGTCCACCGTGCAGCCATGCATCACAAAGCTGTGGTAGTCCTGGAACTGCACGCAGCCAAGGGCGCCGGCAAAGGAATTCATTAAGAGCCGTCAGACAGACAGCTTGGAGGTCAAATATTCTCATTCCACCTTTAAGACAGAGCTGCGTAACTTCTTGTATAAAGCCAGAAGGTTATTAGTTATTAATTAAGTAATAATAACACTGATAAGAAGAAGATGAAGAACAAGAATTTAACAGTAATATCATAAATAAGATATATAAACATAATAAATTCCAACCCTATTGCTAATAGTAATATTTTAGTTATCATTATTGTTGTTGTTGATGTTGTTGTTGTGCAGTTATACAGTTGGAATGAAATTCTATCATTTTCACACTTTCAGTTCAGGGTAGAGTTCAGGTAGAGCTGCAGCAGCCAATGGTAATAGAGAAGTCTGGTCAAAAATGTTCCAATATCAGCTCATACATGCATTTGTGAATCATTTCCAGTTCCCTCAGTCCCCTATGGCGGAAAACGCAACGTCGTCAGGGGATGAGCAAATTAGAGCCGTGAGGACTTGAGGATTAGCACACGGAAATAATAGGTTGCTATAGCCTAGAAGGTATCATGCAGCTATACACTGCAGCGTCTCTGTAACAAACTGTGGGTGTGTGCACCCACAGACAAAGACGGTGCAGTACGGTCTGCAACCGGGACTGAGAGTAAGGATATCTCAGCGTCCATTATTTCAATAGCACATCTTGGTGTTTTGGGGAAATGTCTGCTTTTTCCGCGTAGAGACTAGTAACGAGGTTAACGTAGATAAATATGCAGCTGGAGCCGGCGGCCGCTTCGCTCTGTGTAAGCACTGGAAATAAACTGAATCTCTTGGCTCCGCACAAGAGTATTTATACCTTTTGGAACAGGTGCATTCCCCGAACGGCTGAGCCATTCCTCTGAAGGAGGAGTGCGCGTTTCAAGGCAGGCAGCCGGCTGGTTCACTGCCCCAGTGAGTCAGTCTCATATTTACAAAAAATAAATAAAAAAAACAGCCCATCATCTCCACAAAAGGTACCGAAAATAGCTCGACTGCGGGTTACATTTGAGCTAATTGTGGTTGCCATCGACTTTTTATCATATACAAGGTCTACCCATTACTTTCACCCAGGATATAGCACATTCGAAATCACATTCGAAGAGCTGTGGAAAGGGCCCGTTTGGGCGGTCTCGCTGACCAGGATCTTGCAGAAGGACTTGTATTCCAGGTAGGTCAGGTGCTCGGCCAGCTCGCAGGAGTCCAGGTGGTCGAACAGCAGAGACATCTTCCTCTTCTTGGAGACCGAGGGGACGCGCTGCGTCACCTGCCGCTTCCACTTGTACGAAGGCCTGAGGCGAGACGAGAAGCACGCAGCGTCAGCAAACCGAATCCGAGGACAACCCGGAGGAGTCTAAAGCGATGGAAAGGACACATCTCCCTGAAACGGCATCCTTCTAAGACGTCCATCTATTCTCACTATGCTTCCCTCCTCTGTTGCATTTCTCTTATCCATCGGCGCAGGATGGAGTGCTGACACAGGAACACAAACGCACCAAAAGAGATTGTTTCAAACTTTCTCCCTCACTGTGCGGCTGATTCCAGGAAGGACGTGCCCTTCGCTGGCAAAGCAGCTGCAGGAAGTCGCAAATGTGACTCCACAAAGCCCTCTCCTTGTCGAGGGGGAGCCCGAATGAAACTGGCTTTTTATGGCGCGCGGAGAAGTCACTGACCTCCGCATAGCTCCGCAGCGGCCCGAGAACAGGCAATAAAAGGCTATACTCTGA
This sequence comes from Karalla daura, assembly GCA_029224185.1. Classification (NCBI taxonomy): domain Eukaryota; kingdom Metazoa; phylum Chordata; class Actinopteri; order Chaetodontiformes; family Leiognathidae; genus Karalla; species Karalla daura. Next base: position 1,061,471 of record CM055210.1, on the reverse strand, counting down.
CACAAACAGCCCCAGTACACACACACACACACACACACACACAATCACGCTGTGGGTGACACACACAGCTCGGGGCGGCCCGTTCACTCACACACTGTCCAGGTCAATGAGCTGACTCTGGCTCTCGTTGCCCTCAGTGGTCAGGAGGTCTTTAAAGTCTTTGATCTGCTCGGCCAGTTCCGGGTTCAGATTGAACTCGGCTGGAAACTCCGAGATCCAGTACCTGGAGGGCAGAACAAAGGGATGAAAAGAGAGAGAGAGAGAGATGCACAGAGAGAGAGAGAGAGATGGTTAAACCTGTTTGTGCTTACACTATAAAGCGACTGCTTGTTCCCCACTCATTAAGTCTCTACAGATAGCAGTTGAAATGAAATCACGGTCCAGATAAATGAGTTAAAAAATGTGACACGCAGTTTGCACTGCATTACTAGAAACACCGAATCCGTGACGTGGGTCTTTAAAAGTGCATCTTGACAATTTGAGGATATGCCTGTTTGCTTATTTGGCTCATTTAAAGTGGAGGAGGACCCGCAAATGGAGCACACTGAACACAAGCGGGGGGAAGAGACGGTTTATTACTTGACCAGGTGGCATATTCTTGATCTGCGCTCGGCGGTGCAGCCCTCCTCTTGAGATCTGGTCCTCGAGTCAAGGTTGGACCGCGCTGCAAAATTCCTGCACGATGTGCACCTGTTTTCAACCACTCACAGATGTGGTGAAGACTGCACCACCTTTCCTCCTACTGCCAGATCACACTGCTGGCATACCCCTGATCCCGTCACCACAGAGATACGGGAAAGTAGGGCCCTACTTATCTACTAGAGGGTGGGAGATAAGGTAGGGTAGTGCCTTATATAGGGCCTTATATATCCCCAAAAGGAAAATATTATTATACATATTATTATAATAATTACTATTATTATTACAGTAGTAGTAGTAGTAGTAGTAGCAGTAGTAGTAGTGGTAGTAGTAGTAGTAGTAGTAGTAGTAGTAGTAGTAGTAGTTGTAGTAGTGGTAGTAGTAGTAGTAGTAGTTGTAGTAGTGGTAGTAGTAGTGGTAGTAGTAGTGGTAGTAGTAGTAGTAGTAGTAGTAGTAGCAGTAGTAGTAGTAGTAGTAGTATTATTACAGTAGTAGTAGTAGTGGTAGTAGTAGTAGTAGTAGTAGTGGTAGTAGTAGTAGTAGTAGTAGTAGTAGTAGTACTAGTTGTAGTAGTGGTAGTAGTGGTAGTAGTAGTAGTAGTAGTAGTAGTAGCAGTAGTAGTAGTAGTAGTAGTAGTAGCAGTAGTAGTAGTAGTAGTAGTAGTAGTAGTAGTAGTAGTAGTAGTAGTAGTAGTGGTAGTAGTAGTAGTAGTAGTTGTAATAGTGGTAGTAGTAGTAGCAGTAGTAGTTGTAGCAGTGGTAGTAGTAGCAGTAGTAGTAGTGGTGGTAGTGGTACTGTTATTACCAAGTAGGAGGCAGGGGAATGCCTCCCCATCTTCTGGAAGCCTTTCAAGAGCATCTCTCCTCCTAACTTCACTTCTCTTCCTAACTCTGCCCTTCTTCTTCTTCCCTCTCCTCCCCCTCATCTTCCTATCCGCTCTCGTACTAGTCCCAACACTGCTATCACACCAGCTTTCAATCGGACTTGAATGTCTTTCCTCCTATGCCACGTCTAGGTCCCTTTTAATAAAAGTGTCTGCTAAATGACTAGATGACTATGTAAGCCGTTGCCGAGACTTGGAGGGCAGTGGGAGACATGGTTTCGATTCTGTTGGTCCATGAGGGGAAACGCAGACTGCCTAACCCTAACCCACGAGGGAGCGGGGAGCAGCGCGCGCAAAGGATACTTGAGCACCAGCTGCTTGGCCATGTCAGTAGAGGGGAGGTACCAGGGCTGCATCATGAGGAACATGCGGACCAGGGGAGTGTCCTTCAGAGTGCCATTCTCATCTGCAACGAGAGGACAGTGTGTTACGAGCACATTACACCCTTGTAATAGAATGCATCTTTCTACAATCAATAAGAAATGACATTATTTATATATATATATTTGATATCCTGATTTTCCACGTCAGGGGTGCGGTGTAGAAAGGACCAACCAAAAGCTTGGATGCACGCCTCCACCAGCTCATCCACCGTGGCAGACGGCTCCGATAGTATGGACATCCTTCCCGTCCTCTTTGTGTCGTCGCCACACGTCCGTCTGTCTCTCTCTCTCCTTCTCCCTCTCCCTCTCGCTCGCTCTCTCTCTCGCCGGTCGGACTCTCGTGCCTCGCGCTGAAGAACACAGAAAGAAGATGGGATAAAAGACGGGATCAGAGGCAGGGAAAGACGAGCGATCGCGAGGCAGAGGGAGAGAATTGTTATGCGGTCGGACGCAGTGGCACAGTGGTCACCAGTGGCTGCTCAAACTGGGGAGATGAAATTGGGATTCCTGGCCGTCGATACCGTCCCCAGAAGGACGGGATGGTCTGCGCGAACAAAACTGAAGTGGAAACTGAAAGCTTTCAGTGGGGAGTTTACGGCTATTTTTAGACCAAGTTGTCCATTTCAGAGTGAGAACAAGTAACCGTTGGGAGCGAACTCTCTAGAGTTCCAATTTAAAGAGAGGGAAGCTCACGAGTGAACAAACAAACTGACTGTAACTGTCAAAATGCGAAATCGTATCTCAGCTAACCACTGCCCGGGCCTTCATACGTGAGAGAAAGTTAAGGTTATCCTGGTCAATATTCTGTCATCAGGAGTTATGCACAACATTTGAAAGGGTGCTTTGTACCCCAACTAGTTACACTAAACACCCTTTAAACACAGGCGGCATGTATCGTATGTCATATACGAAGCTTTAAAAGCAGATACTTCGGACTTTGAATCCCTTTCATTTCACAAATATCTATAGTCTCAACTCCACTTCATTTCTACTCCGTATTCCTTGAATTGCATGATAACACTGTGACATCTTGCTTAAAACAGCCGCTTGCAGCCTGTCTGTCCTAGTTATTTAGGACTCGATCGATAAGATGTCAATGTCAGTATTAACGGGTAAGTGCGTGCGTTTGCATGTTGCATGTTGCTCGAGCAATCATGCAAATGGTTCTCACGTTTGCGAACATTGTCAGGTTGGCTGTGGGAAACAACCGTGCAACACTCACTTTTAGCCTGTCCAGTCACTTTTCGAAGCACCTCCTCACTTTCATTCAAGCAAGGAGGTGAACTTGGCGCTTCAACCTCGACTTGAATACGAAGTCTGACCACTTCCTCAGACAGTGCCGTTTAAATATGGCCTGGAACGTGCCGTTTCTCTGTTCAGCTTCAGTCTTCTATAGCATGCCAAAACGGTGCGCGCACTTGGTATTAATATGACATTCACACGCAAATTTGGCGGGCAGCTACGAGCTGTCTCACGGCCTGAGCCGATCGTCCGAGTTTGCGGTCGAGGGAGGTAACCGTGGCAACCAAAGTGTCAAGTCCCGTCGCGCCCTCACCTAAAGGAGCCCCCATGCACGGCGCGTCGGGAAATGTGGTTGGAGAGCGAGAGCAGCCCGGGGGAAATCTATTTTAATCCGCCATAAGCCCAGAGACGGTTGTTCTGTCTGAAGGCATAATGTGCGCTAATCCGACCCTCTATGTGGACCGCGGCGCCGTGTGCTCGCGAAGAGGCGGCTGGATATTTCGGCTCGCCGCAGATAACCGGGGAGATAGTGCCAAGGATGGATTCAAGTGGCGAGCAGAATCCACAGACACATACAGGGGGAGAGAGTCTGGCCCTCCGCTCGTCAATTCGTCTGTCTCCGTGACGAGCAGAACGTCTTGTCCAGCCACTTGCGGGTCGAACACAGATCTCCCAGAAACAAGCGTTTTACTAATCAGTGGAGCAGACTCTGCAGGACCAGCGGCTCCCCGGTGTTGCGGTTCACTGGAAGTGTGTGAAAAGGGTGTGATGAGTGTGTGTGTACGTATCCATTGTGCCTGACACAATGAAGCCTTCCACTGAGCCGTCTCTGCTGCAGTGCAGTGGGCGGACACACTCAATTACAGGCTTCCTATGAAATGCACGTGCACACGCGCGCGCACGCGCACACACATTTGCGCAGAGATGGAGGGAAAATGGAAAGACAGAGAGAGAGAGAGAGAGAGAGAGAGAGAGGGAAGATGGTCAGTCACGAGGCGCGAGAGTGAAATTCACTCCGGGGGCAGAAATGAGCTGAAAACGTGGACTGATTGCGAGACGTGTTGGATCCCAAAGAGGGAGAGCAGGGCGACGAGCAACAGTTATTTTCGGGTGACCCCGTCTCGAAACGTTGGCCAAGATAGTGAAAAATGCGGCATCGCGTTTCAAAGGAGCCCAAATATCCAGTTTGCTGTCATTAAGGCGTCAGGCGTGATGAAATATGTCTTTTCACACTCCGACCTGCTGAAAGATCGTCCAAGGGGGTGCTCAATGATTTCACGATTTGATACTCGCATTGACTTCATTAGCTGCTGCGCTCGGCTGAGGAGGAGACAGGCCGTGTTGCCGTTGCTATTCATAGACATGAAAGTTTAAGGGGGGGTTGGGGGGGGGGGGTTTCTAAGGTCACCACAGCTCCGACTTCTAGAGAGATGCTGTAACTCTGAAACCTCAAAGCGGCACGTGCAAATAGGCGGAGCGAGGCCGAGCACTTCCGGCTTCCCGGCTCGGCTCGTGCTTGCCGCCAGACAGTTGAAGACACCTTGGAGAGACGGCGAGCCACCTCCGTCGAGCCAACAGCTCCTCTGTGTGACAGATCCGCATCGCGTAACGCTCAGGACAGTTTGTCCTCAGGGGCCGAACGGGGATTGAGAACTGAAACCACCCCCCTCGGCAGAAGCGGGGCTCCTGGTGCGAACGCTCCTGAGATGCAGGAACACAACGGAAGCAAAACCAAGAGGCCCTGGAGGGCGGGGGTGGGGTGGGGAGGGTTTCACTGCCTGCTTTTAACTCGTGGCACAGGCTGTACCCGTCTGGATGATGATAGCATCGTGCCATCCAGGGCCGTGAGCTCTCGCACCATTCATCATCCCCCCGACAGCGGCTCTTAGTCCCGACCCAGGGCACTGTCTCCCCTCCGTGCTCCCAGGGAGGCTCTCGGGCTGTGGCTCGTCCCTAACAAGGTCCCGCCTCTTTGTCTCTCCGGCGCTTGTGGAGGCGTCGTTTCGTTTTTGTCCCCACGGTGTGCTTTCTTCCTCACAGCTGTGGAGCGGTAGATTGGCCGTTAGATAGCACACGCGCCGGGAGGGCTCTGGTTCGATCCTCGGTTGCCTGGTGACCACCATCCAGGGCCATCGATCAGGAAGATTAGGGGTGGGATGGGGGAGCGGAGGGGGGGGGCTGGGGATGAAGGCAAGACGGGTGCCAGGTCAGTGCTGACCGTGAGGCCTCTGCAGCGTGCTTGGCACCTCAAGCTCATGAGGTTTAAAGGAGCTCTTCTACCTGGGCTTCGTTGAATCGCAGCAGTCTATTAGTGGCCAGCTGATGGACGGCAGGTCCAACATCATCACATGCTCATTAATATATTCGTTTACCACTTTGAAGCGGCAGTGCTATTCTCGAGGAACGAGCATCCGACCCGCTCAGACAGACCGTAATAACCCTGAACCCCGATAACCCCAGGCCCATCCCCTGAGCCAGACTCTAATAGCCACGGCCCCACACCTAACCCTCCACATTCCCACACCTGGAGCAGGTTCCTCAACGGGCTAATTAAAACGCTTCCGAGGCATTTCTGTGGTTAGCGCCGGAGAACGATGACAAATACCCCATGTCCGAAAACATTATTCACTGCGAGATATGCAAGTCTGTCACCATCATCTATTCGCACGATTTGGCACAGGAACTTCTGTTTTTCTGATGTGTTAAACGAGAGGATCGTTTCCTGGGGGCTAAAAGATATCTCTCAGTTTCTTGTCTTGTCTAAATAGCAGCGCAATAGACAAAGATAAACAGGACAAAAAGGAGCATAAACTGACCAGTAAATGTTCACCTCTGAGACGACGGCAACTTCGAACGATATGAAAAATGGAAGAATGAAGTCCATGGGTAAAATAAGCAACAACAGACTTTCCGGAATGCGAGTTCAAAACCGTAACCGGGCTTTGGCAGAGCACGGCCCTCCGTAAGGCTCCCACGTTAGCGCCCGACGATGAATCCGCAGCACCTTTTCACGTCCCCACATTGACATATTGGCATTGACATTGATGGTGAGACACAGATAATGATATCCATCCTGCTATTGATATTCCGATAATGGCCTCATTTCCATGCCGGTTAATACCCCCAGCTAATGGCCAGTCACCGTACAGCCATTGATTTAGGCTTACTTTCTCCCCCGCTGGCATTTGGGGGAACCAACTTTGATTGATATTTTCAGACGTGGATGCGTTTACTCACTGTGATTAACTGCCGGGTAGGGATTGAAAACATCGATAGGCACACACACACACACACACACACACACACACACACACACACACACAC